>JACGDI010002876.1:2895239-2937763 GCA_014898725.1 Jacaranda copaia
TATAATAAAGGCTAAGAATAATCAAATAAATTTCTTAAAAGAAGAAATTGTTAGCCTTAGCATAGATGATCAGCGTAATAATTCTAAGTTAAAAGAAAAAATTGCTTTTCTTGAAAATCAATTTTCTTTAGCCATATGTAATGATCACCCTAATGCTTTTTGGAATAGGAAAAAGCATATTGCTGATTTACCATATGATGATAGCTTTAATGGTAATACTCCTACTAAAGCTCGTCCATGTCAAATGAATTCAGAATATTTAGCATATTGTAAAAAAGAAATAGAGTCTCTTTTACAAAAAGGTTTAATTAGGCCAACCAAATCACCATGGTCATGCACTGCATTTTATGTTAATAAACATAATGAACAAGAACGTGGTGCTCCTAGGTTAGTAATAAACTACAAACCTCTTAATAAGGTTTTAAAATGGATTAAATATCCAATACCCAATAAAAAAAATTTGCTTGATAGATTGTTTGATGCTAATACTTTTTCTAAATTTGATTTAAAATCTGGATACTGGCAGATTCAAATTTTAGAAAAAGATAGGTTTAAAACCGCTTTTAATGTTTCTTTTAGCCAGTATGAATGGAATGCCATGCCATTCGATCTTAAAAATGCTCCTTCTGAATTTTAAAAAATAATGAATGATATTTTTAACCCTTATAGTAATTTTATTATTGTCTATATTGATGATATTCTGGTGTTTTCTAATACTATAGAAAATTATTTTAAACATCTTAATATTTTTAAACAAGTCATAATTAATAATGGTTTTGTTATTTCAAAAACAAAAATGGTTTTGTTTCAATCTAAAATAAAAGTTGTAGGTCATTTTATAGAAAAGGGAAAAATAATTCCTATTAATAGAAGTATTGAATTTGCTTCTAAGTAATTAGTTTAAAAATAATAAAAATTTAAAATTTTAAAACACATTAAATAGTAGAAATGTTCAAAATAATTTATCAACCTAATTAAATTTATTTAATTAAATTAAATAGAAAACATATTTTTTGATTGACTTACATATTGAATAATATTAGAATGATAAACATATATGAAATAATTTAATCAAATGAATTATTAAAATAATTATATCTAAAATAAATAAATTATTTAAATAATGAATATATTTAAAATAATTAATTAAAAATAAGATAAATAAAAATTGAAAACACTTTATTAATTAAGAATAAATAGGTAAAATTATATATTTTAACTAAAAGTTTTATGAATTAATAAAAAGAAAATATTTTTCTCTGCCCCCCCTAAAAATGCACCCCTACCCAGCCATCTCCTTCCTCTTCCCACCCCTCCCTCTATTTCACTAGCCATGGCCATGTTGCCATTGCCGTGCCACCATGGCATGATTGGGCAGGACAGATCTACCAGTAGAGGGGTTTGTGCTAGGGGTGGGGGTTGCAGTGGGGTGAGTGGTTGTGTACAAATATACTATATATATATGTATTATTTATGTATGTGTTAAGTATAAATAAAATATATATTATATAATATATATGATATTGTATTTTATATGTATATATGTATAATATTTAATTTATTTTTAATATATATATTTTATTAATAATTTTAGTATATTTTTATCATTTTCACCTCCACTTGATAGGCATTTTATGAAGGTAAAGGAGGTGTTAAAATCCATAATAATTTGAAAAAATAGACAAAAGCAACCAATACATCCTCAACCCAAGGATCAGTTCTATGCCTTAATAATGGATTAAAAAGGTTGGAGAATGTTACCTTAATCACGAAAATGAAAGGCAACTAGCAAGCTCTCAAGAAATTCGCCTTTTTTTTTTTTCTAAAGATCTCCAACTCTCCTCCAATGGATAGCAATTTTAGTAAATTTTGCTGGAAAATTTCATCCAAACTGAGCTTGAAGTGGCGGCAATACATCAAATGAAATGCACAAACTATCGGTCTCAAAATCGCCAAAGTAGGTTTCCAGGTTAGAGGATCTAATTCACCATTCCAAAGCTCCACAAATATTGAGCCTCTAAAGCTAGTCTACAAACATAAAGCCACTCTCAATACTCTCTCAATTAGCTAAAAATATGAGGAGGATGAAGGAAAATGAAGAAGAAAGTGTGAGGAAGTTATTGGAGAGCGAAAGTTGTTGGAAGGAGTTTTGAGAGTGGTTCTTCTCAACACCTGAGATTACCACTTGATTGGAGGGAAAAATGTAGTTGGAATTAAGTCTCATAAGGACTGGCCATATGGGGTTTTATAGTGTGAGATGGAGGCTTAGAGAAGCTTCTATCACACACACCTCACTATGCCACTTCGGATGTCAAGTTGTTAGATAAGTTGCGTTTTGAATTTCTTAAATAAAAAATGCCAACTCACTAATTTTAAATGGAATCTTTCATTAAGTTTTCCCTCCAAAATTAGATCCCTCTACTAATGAAATCAACTATTTAATTTAATTAGATTAATTGAACTCCTTAAGTTAATTGAATCAACTTAACTTTTTAAATTGATTTTGACTAATTAAATTGCCACATGAGATCAATTAAATTAACTCCTTAATTTAATTGGTCTAATTTAAATCTTTATATTATTTTGATTCATTTAACACTTCAATTAATCAAGTCATAATGACAAGTTAAAAATTAGTCTACTCCCCCCTAACAAACTTGATCACTCTAATTATCTAACTTCTTGGATAAATTCTTCAATCAACTGAGAATGTTCTAGGATTTTCTATGTGACCCTATAGGTTCATCAATTAATTAGACATGGGCTCATAACTCTTTGTAATTTCTTGAATATCAAATATTCTGACTTATGTAAGCTCTTTTAAACTAATCACTCTATCAATTAATCTCTATTAATTGAAGAGTACCCAATCTCCATAATTGATGTCTATCACAAGCTTACGGAGCCCAACCAATTGAATGAATTAATTGAGGTTGAACCATTACCACTTACAATTGCCGTGCAAATATGATCCTTCTGTTTCCTATCTCCCAAGAAAGGCATAGGGTAAGATATTTGTCTGCTCTCTAATAGCCTCAATAACTATGTGTCTATTCTTGATGTTCAATTTCTCATTATGAACTCAACTTTGGAAAACTCTTTTTCCAAATTTTCATATCACCTTGCGCAAGGATTTCTTAGAATCAATCATTTTTGAATACATATGAGATCAACCCATTCTTCATTAATGGGCAAAATGAATCATATCTTGGAACTCACTAACCTCCATACTTAGGTAACTTGTGCCCAATCTAAGCCCTGGGCAACTTGCCACACGGTTGGAGAAAAATTAAAGCACAAGGACCTAACTACAAGGTTAATGTAGAACCCTAATTCAAAGGACTATTTATATGCACTATCATAAGTTAGAGAATTTTCCAATACTGATATGCCACTATGGCAACCTCATGGATTCTCTAAGCAAGTCCTCAATAATTTGTCCTCTAACAAGCACT
Organism: Jacaranda copaia; assembly: GCA_014898725.1. NCBI lineage: Eukaryota > Viridiplantae > Streptophyta > Magnoliopsida > Lamiales > Bignoniaceae > Jacaranda > Jacaranda copaia. The sequence continues at coordinate 2,898,695 of JACGDI010002876.1, forward strand.
CACTAATATGCATCCATATCTAATATAGATTGCCCATGAAATGGGTCAATATTCAACTCCTTAGAATATGCATCGTTAGGCAAGTCTATCTAAATCTTAGATGCCATATCTTATAAGATTCTATGATGTGGAATATTTAAAATTATGATCATAGAGACTTGTTTCATGATCACCATTATATGCGTGACCAAGTCCTGTATGATTTAAGGGCTTCAACAAAATACATGTAAAGAAGTCATAAACACATATGAAGAAGATGGCCATTTTATTGAATATCATTCAATCAAGATTGTACCACAAGTGAATTACTTTTATATGCTAATCTAATTAGATTGCAAGGTACTATTCCAACATTTTAGTCATCTTGTAATGTTAAGATCATTTCAATCTTTGTGCATCTTTGTTTTTTGTTTTTAATTTAGCTAAGGGTAAACTAGACATTTTACAAAAATCATATGATTTAACAGTAGACCATTAGTGTTAGGGGGTATTTATAATTTCATGAAACTTGTAGATTTCTATGTAACTAGGCCAGGGAGGCTAGGTAATTAACCCTTATTCCATATCAAAATGTAAATAATGGCTTATTTACAAAATATTAATGGTCTAAAAGGTATATATAATAGTGAGAAATTAATAAAAAAAATTTAAATATTTTTTGTTTTCTTTTTTCTCAATGGGCATTACAACACCTCAAATTTCTTATTCATAAATTATAAATTATTTTGACAATGAAATAAAGTATAGACCAATTTTTTACGCTTGAAATAGTTTCAAATTAAACTAAGTAAGGTCTATGCATAATTATTAGAAGCTAAGTTGCTGAATTATAAATAAAGTGATTAGGGCTTAGTTGGCTAAAATCCTTGATGCTAGGGGATAAATAGGCAAAACTTTGAACATTTGGTCATAATTGAAAGTCCCAGATTGTATTAAAGTCAACCAAAGTTTTGAAGGGCTCAAATGATGGTCATAATTGAAAGTCCCGGATTGTATTAAAGTCAACCAAAGTTTTGAAGGGCTCAAATGAAAATGGTTGGAAACTTTTGGGGCCAATCTACAATTTCAAAAAGTAGTTATTATAGATCAAGACCAACACTAAGTCTAATTTTGAAACACAAGTCCCAACACCACATTACACACACGATAGGAAATTGATTGGTAAATAGATAATCCAAATCGTAAACGTCTTCTACTTGTCGATGTGAACCTACCCATACCAAATATGCCAAAAACCATCAGTGGATTTTGCCAAAATTTGAAAAGCGATGGAGCACATGGTTATAGTGGCAGTTCCTCCACTTCTGACGGTTAAATCTCAAGGGGCTTTGGTGGGTTATGATTGGAATTACATTGGTATTTTTAGGTTTTGAAATTGAGTTGGAGAAGAAATTTCAATGGTGGTGGAGGAATGGTGAAACGGTTTAAGGCCAAATTGACTAGGTAAATAGTTTCCAATCATGAAGTTGAGTGAGGGATTTTGCTCATTGGAAAGAGCTGCATAGATTAATGATGTCGGATAAGTTTTTGGTGGTAGCACAGTGACAGCATGCAGAATTTTTTGGTTTCATCTGAGCTACTTCTAGCTTGGAATTATGCCTAAATCCTACTCAATTTCGGCAAATTTCACAATCAAATGTTGATTTGATTATTTTTTCAAATTTAATTAAAAACTCCTGATGGGAATCTAATTTTAATGTGAGTTAGAATTGTTAAAGACATAGTTTAGTTTGAGTTATGAATAATTTTATAATCACAAAATAGAAATTGAATTAGTACAAGACATTTTGACTTAATAAATTAAGGAATAAGGTTTTGATTCACTACCTTGAACACTGATGATGCTGCATAATATAAATAATAATAGATTCTAGTTTAGAAGATTAAATTATATAAGAAATTAGATGAAAATTATTGATAATTTAGATTTGATAAGCTAAGAAATATTTGTTACGAACTAAGATTATAATATTATACTACATTAAGATTAAGATTTATAAATGAAGTTTGATGAGAATAATTACTCATGACCTAGGCCTGATAACTTATAATTAAACTAACTTAAGACCTCAATTTATGAAGATTGGATATATATATATATAGGTATATTCTTGGTTAAGCAACGAATTATATTGAAATAATATTTCACAATGGAGTAAATAGTATCTAAACATATACGCAGTTAATACGATTACTATTTGATTATATTAATATTTCTCTTGGTATTTAACTTAAAGAATTTAAGGAAATTTTGAAGAAACATCATCCAACAAAACAGTAGATTTATTAAGAATAATTGCGTTTTAGAATTAGTAAGAGGTATGAAAGGCAAATAGAATCACTAATTTACTTAATATAGCTACATGAATTAGGAAATTTGGTTAATGATTATTTTAGTATTTCTTACACTATATCTTGGATAATTAGGCAATAAGGTGTCGAGATATTGGCTCATTGAGAAAAGCTTCATTACTGAAGATCACTAGGTGAGGTTTATACTTGATATATATTACTAAATTTCTTTGTTGGGAAAAGAACCTGTGTATAGTAATATGATATTGCATTATGTTCTTTTCTACATGCTCGAACTCGATATATCATTTCGTATTGTTACATTTTTTATACACTTATCCCATGACTCTTTCATTGAACTTGATAAATTAGTGGAACAACTTATACCATGTTATTCTTGAGAAATTGATTCATCATCCGTACGATCTTCCAAGTCATAAGATCTTATGAGACATAACATCTAGGATTTGGATAGACTTGCACTAACGATGCATAAATCCAAGGGTTGGATATTGTCTATTCTGTGAGTACTCCCATATGAGATATGAATGCATATTAATGGGTGCTTGTTAAAGAACAAGGCATTGAAGACCCGCCGAAAGAATCCACTAGATAGCTGTAGTGGCAAGTTTATAGTGGTAAGCTCTCTTATTTACACTAGTGTATATTATTAGTCACCTTAAGATTTATGGTAACCTTGTGTTCAACCCTTATGCGTTAACTCTTTCTTGGTCATTTAGCAGGCCACTCAGGTAGAGATTGGGTATGAGCTATAAATAGAGGAGGTGGCTGGCCACATTTCTTAATGAATGCTAGATTCTCTTTTTCCCTCCAAAAGTGTGATCCACTCATGTGTTGAAGTTTCACACATTTTCTTCACCTTTCCTCCACTTTTTGGCCTTTATTTCTTCTTCATCCTATGGTGATCTAGTTGACTAGAGGTTTAGTTGAGCTTGCCTTGGGTATGTGGATTATCACAGTAAATGCTTCATGATTGGGAGCTCTACTTTTGATGTATCGACTGTCGTGTAAAAAGTTTGGAGGCATTTTTGGTGACCTTGCTGATTTTTTTTTTGTTGAATTTTTTTTTCGAGATCCTTAAGAGTGTTAAGGAGTTTCTATCCAAATTTCAACTCAATCAGAGCTGATTTGGTTGGGCAATTGTTTCCAGTTCTCTGCTGCACCGGATTGTGATAGCTTTGAAGAGTTCAACATTGTCATCAATTTCTTCCTAGGATTTAAGTGATTTAGACTATTTTGCTCTAAATCCATCTTAATAGCATGATTAGATCCTTGTATGAAGTGTAGTCAAATTTTTATTTAGCTATATTTGCTTTATAGCTTGGATCCTTATGATGTCCCTCACTTCAAAATCTTGCTAAAACTTGATACTGAAGGTCAATGAGATACTAGTAGCTAGTCATGAGAGGATAAAGAAGGGACATGTGTGACTTCTAGTGGAAGGGAATTATAGAAGTCTATTACTTTGACTAGTTTTTAGCCCCTTAAGAAATGACCTTTTTTTGGGGAAAAAAATAATTTAACACTCTTGTGAAATATGAGATAGACAAAAATACTCTCTATAAAAAAGAAAAAAAAAAGATTGAGAAACTACCATTTGTTTTTAAAAGTGCTACAAAAAAGCACCTCCAGTTCATAAGTGAAGTGCACACATGTTTGTATGTGAGCTTTTAAGGATTTTTTTATATGTAAATGACTATCATGCTCTTGTTTACATCAACTGTTGGATTTTTTTGAAAACATAAATGGTCTAGATGAAAAAGCATTTAATATTTAGAAAAGATATATAAAAAATACATAAAAAATATTTATATATTTATTTACATATAATTATATAAATATTTATTCTAACATTCTTATCAATATTATATAACATATATTGTAAATATTATATAATAATATATAAAATAAATATACCCATTTCCAGCCATGGCAACCAACTTGGCCGCTGGGTGGTCAGCTGGCAACTAGCAACTATCCCCATGCCCATGCCCATCCCCACCCCCATCCCCATCCCCATCCCTATCCCTACTTGTACATACCAACAGCCAGGAAAGCTATTTTTCATAGCCGGTGGCACAAAAAAATTAAAAAAAATGAACAGCTATTGGCTGCCCTGATAGCCTACCGCCAAATGGCTTCCAATGCCAAAAAATTGGTAAAAAACGTAAAGAGTAGATGGGGCCATTGGCCAAATTTGGCCACTATTCAAGCTACTATAGCTGCCATGGCAACCTTTGGGATCTTTGGAGGGTACTAGTGGTTCTAGGTGGATTTATATTATATATATGCATATATATAATTTTATATGTATATAATTATATATATGGATGTTATATATAATCATATATATACATATTTTAGGTTGCCACAGTAGCGGCCATGGCAATCGTTGGAGTCTTTGAGGAGTAGGGGTGGTTGGCATTAGGGTTGGGATTATATTATATATATATGTATGTATACGTATGCTATGTATAACTTATATATGCATTTTCTGATTGCTATGGCAAAAAAAGTATGGAAAAAAAGGTAATATAACATAACCTCATTCGTAGCATAGAAAAGATTAACAAAAGTTGAAACAAATGAAAACTAAATTAAAGTTGCCAATCTAAAAATTAAACTTGAGAACAATCAAAACACAAATAATATATTTCAAACTTGAGCCTATATTGGAATTCTCATTACATAATTCAAGTTCTGAAAAGGTCTCACCAAAGGCTGACAAGTATTAACAACTTGAAAAACATCAATAGAAATGTATTAGCTAGCAGCCTTCATTCATTGTGACATATTCAATTCTCTCTTTTATTATATTCAATCTTGGATCTTTGATAATGGCATATCAACTTTCATTCCAAGAATATCCTCCCTCACCAAAATAGTATATTCACTATTATTAGATTAGTCATGTTGTACCCATTATTCCAAGTCAAGATCATTTTTATCTTCCATGTTATAGTAATATATAGCTATTGTTTTCAACATAAGTTCTAGTTATTCCTAATGGGTATTCAACACAGAAAGTTTGTTTTGCTTTAGAAGCAAGGATGAAAGGCTCATTATAGCATTAGGCATTTGTGAAGTATGAAAGCTAGAGTAGCGCTAGGATCTAATAATTAAAATTTCAAAAACTAAAATTAACTAGGCTACTCAAGCTAATAAGGATATAAACATGCTCATGATTCAAATTAAAGTAGAGGATTACCTTGATTAGCTCAATTCCAAGGAGAAAATTAATAACTCTTCTTCAATCTAGAATCTGCCAAGCAGCTGCACAGCAAAATCGATGTAACTTTTGCACGAGCCATACTTCTCCAAAAATTCCAAAAATATTCCAGCACCCCCTCAACTATTTTATGGATCTACTGTGAAAATTTTAGATCAAAAATCCTTTTATCTCCTAAAATAAAATTGACAAGTTGCTATTCCCGTAGGTGGATCTCCAAAGGCTTAGCAATCTATTTGTATTGCCTCTAACGAAATGATCCACACACTAAAGCAATTTTCAATCACTCCTCACAATTAGCTGGAGATTGAGAGGAGAGATGAGAGGTAGTGGCTGATTTTAGGGGTTGGAGAAGATGAGGAAGGTGAAGTTCAACACATGAGTGAACGCCTCGAAGAATGGAGGGAAAATGTGAAAGAATCTAATTCTTCACTTGCAAGATGCATGTGCCACCTACCTCACGTCTATATCTATATATAGAGGGACGATGGTGTGATCACACCTTTCTCAAGGTGGGTTGGACCACCAACGATGTAACTCTTGCATGTAAGTTGGCAAATTCAAGTCTAATTCGAAATTTGTGTGCATTTTAATTCAATTGAAATTTAATTTCAAGCTAATTAAAATATCACACCAAATGAACCTTTCATTTGAATTTCCCTCCAAAAATTATTCTTCTCATTAATTAAATTAAATGCTTTAATTTAATTAATTAATCTTTGACTTAACACTTAAGCCAACAAGCATAACTCCTTAAGCTTAATTTGACCAATTAATGGTCACATGACACTTAATAATTAACTCTTTAATTATTGATCTAATCTAACTTTTAAATTAGTTGATCAATTTATCAATTAAATTAATCAAGCCAAGTGATACCTCAATTTTTAGTCTCCCAAAAATTAGTTATTATGGAGTGAATTTTCTAACACTTAATAAGTTCCTACAAGATTTAGGAAATGTTATTGAATTTTACATGTGACCATATAGGTTCTACCATTCATTGGATATAGCCTCACAACTCCTTGTGACCTTTGAATATTAGATATTCAGTTTAGTTTAAACTCCTTTAAACTAAGTCGATTCAATTTAATTAATATCCATTAATTAAAGGGTACCCAATCTCTATGGTCGATGTCCAACCTCAAGTTCATGGAGCCCAGCTAATTGGCTAAAAGGAATACTTTTGGAGAACTATTATAGCTTTACGCATATCATGCAAATACGATCCTTTCATTTCTTGTCTCCGAAAAGAGGCCTAGGGTAAGATATTTGTCGGCCCCCTAATAGCCTTTATACTATGTCTCTATTTCTAATGTTCGATTCTATTGTATGACCCCATCATTGGAAAACTCCTTTTCCAAATTATTACACCTTCTTGTGCAAGGATTTCTTAGATTGATCATTATAAAATACATAGGAGATGCACTCACTATTCATAAAGACGAAGAGTCAGATTCAGTCTTAAATCTCACAAACCTCTATACCTAGTAGATCATGCCCAATCTCTACTCGAGTGGCCTACTAAGTAATCAAAGAAGAGTCAAAGCATGAGGACCAAATACAAGGTTGCCATGGATCCTCAGGTTAAATGACTAATTAAATACACTAATGTAAGTGGGAGAACTTGCCACCACGGCTATCTAGCAGATTCTCTAGGTAGGCCTTTAGTATCTTGTTTTTTAACAAGCACCCACTAATATGCATCCATATCTCATATGGAATTGCTCATGGAATGGAGTAATATCCAGCTCTTGGACTCATGCATCGTCAATGCAAGTGTACCTAGATCTTAGATGCTCTATCTCATAAGATCCTATGACTTGGAAGTTTTAGATCACAATCATGTAAGACTTATTCCATGATTACCATCTAATGCGTCACCAAGTCCCATAGTCTAGTGTAATCTAAGGGCTTCATCCAAATGCTTGTGAAGTAATAAAGAGCATAATATAAAGATGGCCATATAAAGAATATCAATTAATTAAGATTATTTTACAAGAAAATAATTTTACAAGGTCAATCTAATTAGCTTTTTGGGCACTATTCTAATAATCTCCCACTTTCCATAAATTCAATGCCCCATGGTCTTGAGGCCTATCTTCTCAAGATGTCCTTGAAAGACCTTTTGTGTTAGGGGCTCTGTTAATCGATTTGCTATTTTCTCTTCTGAGATAACTCTCTCCACTTGGATGTAGCCTCTATCAATGATCTCTCAAGTTAAATGACATCATCTCAAAATGTACTTAGATCACTGAAGAGATCCTAGCTCTTTAGCTTGCGTTACCACCATATGATTATTATAAAAGACAACTACTAGCTTAGTAATGCTAGGCACTACATACAATTTTTGAATGAAGTTTTTCATCCAAACACCTTATTTTGTGGCTTTCGAAGTCACAATATATTTTACCTTTATGATAGAGTCGATTATGGTGTCTTGTTTGGAACTTTTCCAACTTACTATGCCGCCATTTAGGCAAAATATAAATCTAGAAGTGGATTTTAAGTCATCTACATTTGATTGGAAACTTGAATCTGAAAACCCCTTGAGTTTCAATTCTCTATTTTTGTATACTAAAAATAAGTCCTTAGTCCTTCTCAAGTACTTAAAGATTACTTTCATGGCTATTGAGTCACTCTTATCGAGATTAGATTGGAACCTTTTCGTAGCACTTAGCAAGTGTGCCACATTTGATCTTGTATATTGAATTACTATATTATACTCCTAATAGTAGAGGCACAAGGTATGTGGGACATTCTTTATCTCTTTTTCTCTGTGTTGGGGGCCATAGACTTGGAGAGACAAATGTCATGTCCTATGGGAAAATATCCCCTCTTGGATTTTTTATACTAAACCTTTTTAGTACTTTATCAATGTACGAGGATTGGAAAAACCCTAGTATCCTCTTCAATCTATCTCCATAGATACATATTCCTAATACATAAAATGCTTCTCCTAAATCCTTTATAGAGAATTGAGTAGATAACTATACTTTAGTACACTTTAACATTCTTACCTGATTTCCAATGAGAAGGATGTCATTAACATAAAGTACAATAAAGTGTACACTACTCCCATTGGCCTTCATATAAATACATATTTTTGACAAAGCCAAATGATTTGACTATTTTGTGAAAACATATGTTCCAACTTAGGGATGCTTGTTTGAGTCCACAAATGAATCTCTGGAGTGTGCAAACTTTTTGCTCACTCCCCTTAGATTTAAAATCTTGTGGTTGCTCCATATAGATTTCTTCTTTAATGTCGCCATTAAGGAAAGTAGTTTTCACTTTCATTTGTCATATCTTGTAATCATAATATGTAGCTATGGCAAGTAAAATTTAATTGAACTTAGGCATAGCAACCAATGAAAAGGTTTCCTCAAAATTGATACCTAGCTTTTGAGTGTGACTTTTTGCTACTAGTCACACCTTAAAAGTCATCACTTCTCTATCAATTCCTAGCTTTCGCTTGTAGATCCACTTGCAACCAATGAAAACTACTCCCTTTGATGAATCTTCTAAAGTTCATACTTTATTGGAGTACATGAAGTCCATTTTGGATCTCATAGCTTCAAGCCAATGTCCTGAGTCTCTATTTAATATAGCTTTCTTATAGGTCTTCGAATCGCTATCTGATTGGCTTGTCTCATGAAGAAATCCAAACTTTATGGTTGTTTCTTGATTTGGTCCATCTTCTTAGAGGTTTTGTGTGGGCTTTTGTGGCTCGCATGTTTCTACCACTTTTAGGATTTAATGATCATCTTAAACTTTATCAAGTTCAACAACAACGCCTTTTCTATCTAATAGAAATTACTTTTCCAAAAGGTATGCATTTCTCGAAATAAACACTTATTGTTCTGAGAGATCATAAACATAATAACCTATATATTCTCTTGGGTATCCCAAAAACTTGCACAAAGTGGATCTACCATCCAACTTGTCTCCTACTATCCATCTCTTATAAGCAAGAGAACCTAAAACTTGAGATAATGATAAGAGGGTGCTTTGTCAAACTACATCTCATGCGGTATTTTTGGCACTGACATTGAAGGTACTATATTTAGTAACTTCACAACCTTTTCTAAGGTGTATCCCCAAAAAGATATGGGCACATCGGAAAAGCTTATCATGGAATGCACCATGTCCTACAAGGTAAGGTTTGTCCTCTCGGCTACTCCATTATGTTAGAGTATGTTAGGTAGAGTCCATTGAGAGAGAATCCCATTCTCCTTTAGATAATCCAAGAATTTAGTACTTAAGTATTCTCTCCCTCGATCCAATTAAAGAGCTTTAATAATAAGTTTGTTTTGCCTTTCTACTTCATTCCTATACTCTTTAAACTTTTTAAAGGTTTTAAACTTGTACTTCATATGATACATATGTCCATACCAACTATAGTCATCGGTAAAGGTGATGAAGTAAAAATAGCCTCATCTTCCACTAACTTTTAATGGACTATAAACATTCGTATGGATCAAATATTAAGGATTTGTGGAGCAGTTCGTTTAGCCTACAAAAGGAACCTTGATCATTTTTCCCTTTAAACAAGATTCACAAGTAGGAAGATCTTCAATACCACTAACATTTTGTGCTTTTGGCGCTTTTAACTTGTTCATCCTATTTTTAGAAATATTCCTAAGTCTTGCATGCCATAGAATGGCATCTTTTAGGTTATCTAATTTTATTTTACTTGATTGAATGTACATTAGTCAAAGTTGGGAATCAAGGATATATAATCCATTAATTAATGTACCTTGAACAATTAAAGAACTATTTTTTAATGCCTTTGACATCCCGTTCGATATAAAAAAATCAAATCTTTTATTATCAAAAATGGGAATTGAAATAATGCTTTTAATAAGGTTAGGTACATAGAAAACTGGAATTGAAACATTATGTTGTTGGGTATATCAAGAACATTATTTCAATAATGATGTAGTTTTCTATGTATCCAACCTTGTTAAGAACATTATTTCAGTTTCCATTCTTGATAATGAAGTATTTGATTTTTCAATATCAAATGAGAAGTTGAAAGCATTAAAGAATGGTTCTTTAATTGCTCAAGGTACACTAGTTAATGAATTATATTTACTAAATTCTCCTATTCCTCTAATGCATGTTCAAACAAATAAAAAGAAGCTAGATATCCAAGAAGATGCCATTTTATGGCATGCTAGACTTGAATAAATATCTAAAAATAGGATAAGCAAGTTAGAAGCTCTCAAAATACTAAAAGTTAGTGGTATTGAGGACCTTCCTACATGCAAATCTTGTTTGAAGGAAAACTGACCAAGGCTCTCTTTGTAGGAAAAACAAAGCATTCCATAAGTCCTTTGAATTTGATCTATCAGATGTTTGTGGACCACTAAGAGTTAGTAGGAGATGTGGCTATTCTTACTTCATTACCTTCACCGATGATTATAGTCAGTACGGACATGTGTATTTTATGAAATACAGGTTCAAAGCCTTTGAAAAGTTCAAAGAGTATAGGAGTGAAATAGAAAAGCAAAAAGGACTTAGTATTAGAGCCATTCAATTGGATCGAAGGGGAGAATACTTAAGTACAGAATTCTTGAATTATCTTAAGAAGAATGAGATTCTCTCTCAATAGACTCTACCCAACACATCCCACACAATGGAGTAGCCGAGAGAAAAAATCGTACCTTGTCAGACATCATACATTCCATAATGAGTTTTTTCAATATGCCCATATCCTTTTGGGGATACGCCATGGACACAACAATGAAGTTACTAAACATGGTACCTTTAAAGTAGGTGCCTAAAATACCATATGAGATGTGTTGTGGCAAAGCACCCTCTTACCATTATCTAATGGTTTAGGGATCTCTCGCCTACATGAGATAGATAGTGGGAGATAAGTTAGATAGTAGATCCATCTTGTGCAAGTTTGTAGGATACCCAAGAGAGTTAATGGCTTATTACTTCTATGATCCCTCATAACAAAAGGTGTTTGTTTCAAAGAACACCTACTTTTTGGAAAAGAAATTTCAATTAGATAGAAAAGGCGTTGTCATTGAACTTGATGAAGTTCAAGATGATCAAGAAATCCCAAAAGCAATGGAAACAAATTAATTGTAATAGCCTTATACACAACCTGTTAGAAGGTCAAACCGAATCAAGAAGTAACCTAAAAGCTTCAAATTTCTTCATGAGATGAGACAATTAGATGATAATTCAAAAACTTATGAGGAAGCTATGTCAGACATAGATTTGGGAAAATTAGCTTGAAGCTATGAGATTCGAAATAGAACCCATGTACTCAAACAAAGTATGGACTTTGGTAGATTCACTAAAGGGAATAGTTTCCATTGGTTGCAAGTGGATCTATAAGTGAAAGCTTGGGGTATATGGAGAAGTAGTGACTTTTAAGACGTGACTAGTAGCTAAAGGTTATACTTAAAGACCTGATATTGATTTTGAGGAAACCTTTTCATCAGTCACTATGCCAAGTCTATTCAGATTCTACTTGTCATAACTGCATATTATGACTATGATGGATGTGAAAACTGCTTTCCTTAATGGCAACATTGAAGAAGAAATTACATGGAGTAACCACAAGTTTTTACATCCAAGTAAAGCGAGCAAAAGGTTTGCAAACTCAAAAGATCATTTGTAGACTCAAACAAGCATCCCAAAGTTGGAACGTAAGTTTTGGCAAAACGGTCAAATTGTTTAACTTTGTCAAAAATGTGTATAAACCATGTGTGTACAAGAAGGCAAGTAGGAGTTTAGTATAGTTTATTATGCTTTATATCGATGACATCCTTCTCATTGGAAATGAGGTAGGAACGTTAAAGTGTACTAAACTTTTATGATAACAATAGAGTGATAACGCAAGCTAAAGAGCTAAGATCTCATTTGCAATTTAAGCACATATTGAGGTGATATCATTTGATATAGGAGATCATTGATAAAGGTGACATTTGAGTGGAAAGAGTTACCTCGAAAGAGAACACAGTAGATCTATTAACTAAACCCTTAATACAAAAGGGCTTTGAAGGACAGCTTGTAAAGATGAGTCTTAAAGCCATGGGGCATTGGCTTTAGAGCAAGTGGGAGATTATTGGAATAGTACCCTATAAGCCAATGAGACTAACCTTGTAAAAGCTATTTTCTTGTAAAATGATCTTGATTGAAAGATATTCTTTATATTGCCATCTTCATCTTATGCTTTATTTCACTTCACTAGCATTTAGATAAAGCCCTTAGATCACCTATGACTATAGGACTTGGTTTGATAACATAGAAAATGTCTCACACGATCATGATCTTAAATCTTCCAAGTCATAGGATCTTATGAGACGGGGCATCTAAAATCTAGATAGATTTGCACTAACAATGCATAAATCCAAAAGTTGGAGATTACTCCATTCCATAAGCAACTGTATGAGATACGGGTACATGTTAATGGGTGCTTATTAGAGAACAAGGTAGTGAAGACCCTCCAGACAATCCACTAGACAGCCGTAGTAGCAAGTTGGTAGTGGCTAGTTCTTTTACTTACGCTAGTGTATATTATTAGTCCTCTGACCTGAGGATCCATGGTAACCTTGTATCCAATCCTCATGCTTTAACTCTTTCTTGACCACTTAGTGGGTCTTTCAAGTTGAGATTGGATATGAGCTACTTAGCATGGAGGTTTGTGAGACCCTAGATAGAGTCCAACTTCTTATTGTTATGAAGGGCGAATGCATCTCCTATATATTTTGTAATGACCAATTCCCAAAAATCCTTGTGCAAGGTAGTGTAACAATTTGGAAATGGAGTTTTCCAAAAGTGAGGTCACACAATGGGATAGAACATTGAGAATAGAGATATAGTATTAAGACTATTAAGGAGTTGACAAATATCTTGTTCGAGGTCTTTTTTGGGAGATAGGAGAAGGAAGAACCGTATTTGCATGGCATGCATAGAGCAATGATGATTCTCCAGAATATTTATTTCAGTCAATTAGTTGGGCTCCATGGGCTTGAGTTGGACATCAACCATGGAGATTGAGTACTATTCAATTAATGAGGTTAATTGAATTAAGTTGATTAGTTTAAAAGAAGTTTTAAACTAAAATGAATATAAGATATTCAAAAGTCATAAGAAGTTTCAATGAATGATAGAACTTATTAGGTCACACACAAAATTCAATTAGCTTCCTAATTAATGGAGAAAATTTTCTAAGTGTTAGAAAACAAACTCCTAATTAATCGATTTAATGGTGCCAATTTTGAATGTCATTTTTAGCTTGATTAATTTAAGAGTTAAATTAATCAATTAATTTAAGGATTTAAATTAGACTAATAATTAAGGAGTTAATTATTTGGAGCCAACATGACTATCAATTGGTCAAGTTAACTTAAAGAGTTAAGTTAACAAATTGAACTTAAGAGTTAAGTTAGTTTGACTTAAAGAGTTCAGACAAAGGATAATTAATTAAATTAAAGAGTTTAATTTAATTAATGAGAAGAATGAATTTTGGAGGAAAAATTCAAATGAAGGGTTTATTTGAGTTGGCATTTTAATTAATTTGTAATTAGATTCCAAATTAAATTAAAATGCACATGAAATCCAAATGTGATTTGAAATTCAAGCTTGCCACCTTGGCATCACTCCATTCAGCATCTATATATAGATATAGAGACAGAGGATCAGCTACAATGATCACACCATTTGTGAATAATTAGATTCTTTGCAATTTTCCTCCAAAAACCCCTTACAAGCATTGCATTAATGTGTTGAAAGCTTCGCTTTCGTTTTCTTCTTCCCTACCTAAAATTGGCCTCCACTACTGAAAATCCCCTTTCTTATTCTTGCTTATAGTTTGGAGATTTTGGAAGATTTAATTTGGTATGTAGATTATAACAATAGAGACAAACAAGAGAGTTTGCTTGTTTTGGAGATCCATCTGCATTGAGTCAAATTTGGCAAATTTCGCCAGGGAGTTATAGAAAACTTTTTTATTCAAAATTTTTACAGTGAGTTCTTCAAGGTGGATAGAACAAGAGGCATGCAAGCCGTATTTAATACAACCTATTTCAACAACTTGAAATAAATAAAATTAATATTAAAAGGCTTATATTCATTCCCAATCATTCATCATCTATTCAACAATTAAATGAAAAATAAATAAATCTAGAATCAACTATTAATTCCAAAAATTAAATGCTTATCTCATAAAAAAATAATTGAACAAACATAACTTTTATGCTATAATAAGGAGATTAACTTCAACCAATTTTTAAACGCATTAAGAAATGTTTAACATAATTTTAAGGGCTTGCATAACACTTGTGCTTCTAATGTGTGTAGTGCAAAACTAAATTGAGCATTAAAGGAGTTGAAAAATTGGTTCAAAGCACATAAAAACCTCAAATTTAGAGGTTGCCTCCTAGCTTGGGCACACAACTGAGCAAGCCACACACAGTGTGCATTCAGCACCCGGCAAGGTGCTCGGCAGCCCTTGTTTTGGGGCTTCAAGGCATGCCAAGCCTTTTTCCGCTCAACTTTCATGCAACAATAAATATAACACATGTTCTCAAAATCAAAACACACATCTTAGATAAATTTTTAGATTCAAAATAGCTTTTAAAAGGGGAAATTCATGTGCTTGAATATGCCTTCAAAAACTATATTAAAGCTAAAATCATATTCTTCAAAATCTCCAATAAAACTCCAATCAAATTGGATTAAAAAATGACGAAAACTCTTTTGAAAAATCATCAACATGCTATATCAACATATATAACATCAATTAATGCCAAATCAACATTCAACATTAATTATTATGAATCAAAACATACTAACTACATAAATTAACACTTAAATCACATAATAGCAAACTTTCAATTCATCAATCAAGGAGCCAAACAAAACATAAGCCAAACATTCCAATCCATTATATGAATCAAGAATTTGGTAACCTAAATTAATCCATCACATAAATCAATCATCCATAGAAAATTCAAATCTAAGCAAGATCTTGGCTACAATATCTCTTGAAAACAAGTAAAGCCCTAGGATCCAATTATCAAAACTTCAATAGCGTGAAATTAACTAGTGCTTACAAGCATACCAAGGATCAAATCATGCTAAGGATTTAGATTTGGTGAGAGCATTACCTTGAAAAGCAAAATCTAAGGAGAGACATGTGAACTCTTCATAAGTCCAGAAACTATTTATTACTAGCGCGACTAGAAGAGTGCAACAAACGCCCAACCAAAACTCCACCAAACATTTTGAGAAAGTTACTGGAGCATCTCAACAACTTGAAGAACTCACTATAAAAAAAATAAGATCAAAAAGCTTTCTATAACTTCCTAGAGAAAATCACCAAATCAGACTCTATGTAGGTGGATCTCCAAGTCAAGCAAACTCTCTTGTTTGCCTCTATTGTTATAATACACACACTAATTAAATCTTCCAAAATCTCCAATATATAAGAAAGAATGAGAAAGGATATTTACTATGGTGAAGTTTAATTTTAGGTAGGGAAGAAGAAGAAGAGAGCAAAGCTTTCAACACATGAATACAATGCTTGCAAGAGGTTTTGGAGGGAATTGTAAAGAATCTAATTCTTCACACCATTTGTGATGATGGTCGATCCTATCTCTCTATATATCTATATATAGAAGTTTAATGAAAGGTGGAATCACACCTTCCATGAAGAGGGGTGGCCAAGTGGGGTGCCAAGATGGCAAATTAAATTCAAATCTCATTTGAATTTCATATGCATTTTAATTACATTTGAAATCTAATTTCAAATTAATTAAGATGCTAATTCAAATGAACTCTTCATTTGAATTATTCCTCCAAAGTTCATTAGTCCCATTAATTAAATTAAAATCTTTAATTTAATTAATTAACCTTTGACTTAACTCTTAAGTCAAACTAGCTTAACTCTGAAGCTTAACTTAAACCAATTAATGGTCATGTTAGCACCAAATAATTAACTTCTTAATTATTGATCTAATTTAAATCCTCAAATTATTTGTTTAGTTTAACACTTAAACTAATAAACCCAAAAATGACCTTGAAAAATGGTATCATAAAATCGGTCCACTAGGAGTTAATTTTCTAACATGGAGAAAATTTTTCTCCATCAATTAGGAAGCTAATTAGCTTTTGTGCATGATCCAATAAGTTCTATCATCATTAGACATAGGCTCACAATTCCTTGTGACTTTTGAATAACTTATATTCATTTTAGTTTAAAAGGAGTTTTAAACTAATCGACTGAATTCAATTAATCTCATTAATTGAAAAGTACACAATCTCCATCATCGATGTCCAACCTCCAGCTCATGAAGCCCAATTAATTAGCTAAAATGAATATTCTAGAGAACCATCATAGCTCTATGCGTATCATACAAATATGGTCCTTCTGTCTTCTATCTCCTAAAAGAGGTAAAGGGTAATATATTTATCGACTCCTTAATAGCCTCAATACTATATTTTTATTCTCAATGTTCGATCCCTTTGTGTGACTCACCTTTAGAAAAATCTTTTTTTAAATTATCACACTACCTTGCACAAGGATTTCTCGGAATTGATCATTATAGAATACACAAGAGATGCACTCATCTTTCACAGTAACGAAGAGTCGAAATCCATCTTGGATCTCACAAACCTCCATGCCAAGTAGCTCATATCTAATCGCAACCTAAAAGGCCCACTAGGTGGTCAAGAAAGAGTCAAAATGTGAGGAATGAACACAAGGTTACCATAGATCCTTAGATTAAAGAACTAATGATATGCACTAGTGCAAGCGAAAGAATTAATCACTACCAACTTGCCACTATGGCTATCTAGAGAATTCTCTTGTGGCTCTTTAGTGCCTTGTTCTCAAAAAATCACCCACTAGCATACACCTGTATTTCTTACAGTTGCTCATGGAATAGAGCAATATCTAACTTTTGAATTTGTGCATCGTTAGTGTTAGTCTGTCCAGATCTTAGATGCCCTATCTCATAAGTTCTAATGACTTGAAAGATTTGAAATCACAACTATGTGAGACTTATTCCATGATCACTGAACCAAGTCTCACAGTCTTAGGTGATCTAAGGGCTTAATCTAAATACCAGTGAAGTAAAATAAAGCAAAAGCTAAAGATGGCCATATAAAGAATATCATGCATTCAAGATTGTTTTTATAAGGAAATAGATTTTACAAGATCAATCTCATTACCTTGTAGGGCACTATTCCAATAGATTTATGGCTAAAAGAATTTTGGTCATTTTTTGATCCAATGATATTGGAGTTTGGTTAGAGATTTTTTGAGAATTTGATTCTCACTTAGACTTGATTTTTGAAGCATGTGTGAGCACTTTAATTTTTAGTTTTAAAATGAGTTTTAGATCTATAAATTGGTCTATAATGTATGATTTAATAATTAGAAAGTTTTCTAAAATTTTTGGTGCAAAAAAATTGAGCTGAAAACAGGTTTGACTAGCATTTGACCTTGAAATGGGGGCAGTTGGCCAGCAAGGGGCAAGCTGCCTAGGCAGTAGCTAAGAGCCAATGCCTAGTGGCATGCTTAGCTAGCCCAATAGCACCTAGTTGTGGGTTGGGCAGGTCTTGAGCTAAGTTTTTGGCTCCTTAAAGGGTTAAAAATTATGTTAAATCATGTGTTGTGGATGCACAAATGTTGTGCAAATCCTCAAAATTATGTTTGACATTTTAAATGCTCTTAAAATCTTGTCAAAGTTAATCTCCAACTTGTAGCATAAATGTTATATTTAGCCAATTATTTGTTTATGCAACAAGCATTTAATTATTTGGATTAATTGTTAATTCTAGATTTATTTATTGTTCATTTAATTATTGAATGAATGATGAATGAATGGGGATGATCATGTGCCTCTTAACATTGATTTTATTTGTTTCAAGTTGTTGAAATAGGTTGTATTAATGGAGCTTGCATGCCTCTTGTTCTATCTTACAAAAGTTACGATAGTAGAATCACTAGGAGTGAGGTTTTTTCTCTCTTGTAAAAGTTGCATGGAACAAAAAGGATCCAAGAAAGCTTGAAAACCCATGAATGTATGGAATACACTTATGTAATAACTTAGTATAATCAACCTACTTAAGATCAATCAAGTGATGCACCTATGGCTCTAAGTTTATCACTTGGTTAGGCGTATGGTCATCCTACCCTAGGAGTATACTAGGCGCATTTACTTATTTATGGTTTTCATATCATATTGATGTATGTGATACATGGATTAGGATATAGAAAACCTAAATAAAAAGATAAAAATGATGAGATCTTTGCAAGCAAAAACCCTCTACTTAGAATGTCTAAGTGCTTTTCAAATATTAAGTCTAAATGGATACAAGTTAAAAGAGTTTTAATTAATTCAAGCCTTTCACCAATAGTGTATGCCATGACAATGTTACCAACTTTTGTGATGGCACTCGATCATGGGGTCACATTTAGGAAGAAAGCTATGAGCACACATTTAACATGAGATGCATCTTTGATTTGGGAACCCTCACGCATTGGCACTCGATCACGGGGGATGTCGTGAGGCCATCTCGAGATAAAGAATGATTAGTAAGTTTGACTTAACACTTAGTAGTATAGATGACGCACAATCACATAGGTCTATATGAAAAGTGAGGCAAAATATATCAAAAATTGCGTGAGATGTAATTAGCAAAAGTTGCTTACCCTTTGATTGCTCGTGGATGGCACTTGATCACGGGGGTCCATTGACAAGTTTTGGGGTCTTGATTCTCACTAGAAAATACGATTTCCCAAATTCCTCTTAAGGGTGAAGAATATGATAAAATAGTGGGAGAAAAACATACTTGAAAGACCTTGAACATGTTTTTAATATAAAATTGAATCACATGCTTATATTCTTTTTTTCACCTTTGAGAATTTGTGAAATCTCAAGAATGGCTTAAAATTCCACTCAACGCTATTTTGGAAATCAATAAACTAATTAGGCTAAACTTCAACGATTGACTTAACCTCAAAATCATTCTAAATTCCTAAAAGTAGATATATATATATATATCCTAAATCAAGGTGCTCCTAATCCCGTCGAGATTAATGTAGATATAGAGACATGTGAAATGTTCACGAATTAGGTTTAGGATCATTCTATCCCTTAATTTCGTGATGGCATCCACAAACTTTAAAAATCTCAAGTACATATGAATAATACCTTGGTTAAAGTTTGCAAGAGTTGTAAACCAAATGAGGCATGACAAGTTCATGTTGTCAAAGGAGATTTTTCAAGCTAGGATGAATGTGAAGTCATATGTTATTGACTACAGTCTAAAGATGACTAAGCTTGGAAAAGCTTTTCAACATGGACATAGTGATAGATAATGATTTCCATGAGGATTTGATCCATGCATCCTCGTTGAATTTTATTGATCAAAGTGTTGATTTAAAAGAAAACTACCATGATAATGGTAAACTTTTGACACTTGTTACCCCCTTCAAGTTTATGGGCCCTAAGGGTGGTAGAAAGGAAGGTAAAAGGAAAAAAAAAATTCACTAAGGGAAAATCACTATCTTTGATATTGGGATAGGTCAAGAAGATTATAGAGGATATAGTTGATATTATTTGTTTCTTCTTTGGCAAGATAGGCCATTGGAAGTGGGATTGCAAGGAATACCTTGCAACCCTTGAGAAAGGGTAGTAATTTGTTGAAGTACATTTACTATAATTTTTTCTTCATGGATATAGGATATCGTATGTGATTCTTGTCTTCGTAAGTTGTTACAAAGAATAAGAAAAAAGAATAATACTAAGTAATGAGATATGATCTACCACCTTGGCAAAGAAGCAAGAGTTGCGACCTAAATTGAAGGTGTATAACAAGTTAGACTTAGAGAATTCCATATTTGTATTGAACTTTTGTTAACATGTACCATATGTTGTTGAGAACAATATTTCAACTCCTATTTTATATAGCGAAGGATTTGATCCTTCTACATCAAATGGGAGATTGAAGGCATTAAAGAATGGATTTTTTAGTTGTTTATGGTATACTCAATAAAGGATTGTGTATATTAGATTTTTAACCATCACTAATGTACTTTCAACGAAGTAAGAAAAATTAGATATCCAAGAAGATGTCATGTTATGACATGCATGATTTGGACATGTCTCTAAAAATAGGATGATCAAGCTATAAGCCCTCAAAGCACTAAATGTTAGTGGCATTGAGGACTTTCATACTAGTAAATCTTATTTGAAGGGAAAAATGACCAAAGTTCCTTTTGTAGGACAAATGGAGTGCTCCATAAATTCTTTGGATTTGATCCATACAGATGTTTTTGGACCATTAGAAATTAGTGGGAATGAGGCTATTCTTACTTCATCTTCTTCACTGATGATTATAGTCAATTCGAACATATGTATCTTATGAAGTACAAGTCCAAAGGCTTTGGAAAGTTCAAAGTGTATATGAATGATGTGGAAAAGTAATTGGCGCTTAATATTAAATCTTTTCAATCAAATTAAAATGGAAAAATTTAAATACCGAACTCTTGGATTATCTAAAGGAGAATGGGATTTTATCTCAATAGATTCCACTCGACACACCCTAACGTAAATGGAGTAGCCGAGAAGAGAAACCATATATTGTTGGACATGTTATATTTCATGATAAGCTTCTTTAATGTGCCTATATCATTTTGGGGATATAGCTTATAGATGGCGGCAAAGTTACTAAATGTAGTACCTTCAAAGTCAGTATCAAAGACATTGCATGAGATATGGCATGGCAAAGCACCCTCTTACCATTATCTAAAGATTTGGGGATCTCCCACCCATGTGAGATAGACAATAGGAGATAAGTTGGATAGTAGCTTCACCTTGTGCAAGTTTGTGAGATACCCAAGAGAGTTTATAGGTTATTAATTTTATGATCCCTCAAAATAAAATGTGTTTATTTTGATAAACGCCATCTTTTTGCAAAAGAAATTTTTATTGGATGGAAAAGGTATTGTCGTTGAACTTGATAAAGTTCAAAACGATCAAGAAATCCCACAAATGGTAGAAACAAATAACTATCAAAGAGCCTCACACATAACCTCTAAGAAGGTCAGACCAAATCAAGAAGTAACCTATAAAGTTTAAATTTCTTCATGAACTAGGCTAATTGGATAATGATCTAAAGACTTATGAAGTAGCTATGTTGGACATAAACTCGAGACATTGGCTAGATGTCATAAAATCCAAAATGGACTCCACGTACTCCAACTAAGTATAGACTTTGGTAGATCCGTTATAAGAAATAGTTTTTGTTGGTTATAAGTAGATCTATAAGCAAAAGTTATGAGTCAATAGAGAGGTTTTGACCTTTAAGGTGTGACTACTGGCAAAAGGTTACACTTAGAGGCCTAGTATTGATTTCGAGAAAACTTTTGCACTGGTTGCAATACCTAAGTCTATTCAAATTTTACTTGCCATTGTCACAAATTATGGATATGAGATATGGCAAATGGGTGTAAAAATCGCTTTCCTCAATGGAAACATTGAAGAAAAAAAATTATATGATGCAACCACAAGATTTTACATCCAAAATAAGTGAGCAAAAGGTTTGCAAACTCGAGAGATCCATTTATGGACACAATTGGCATCCCAAACTTGGAACATACATTTTTGATAAGATAGTCAAATCATTTGGCTTTGTCAAAAAGGTGTATGAACATTGTATGTCCAAAACGGCTGTAAGAATAATGCACAGTTTATCATGCTTTATGTTAATGACATCCTTCTCATTGGGAATGAGGTAGGAATGTCAGAATATACTAAAGCACAGTTATCTACATAATTCTTCATGAAAAATTTTTGAAAAGCATCTTGTGTATTGGGAATACATATCTATAAAGATAGATCAAAGATGATACTGGGGCTTTCCCAAACCCTATGTATTATTAAGATACTAAAGAGGTTTAGTATGAAAGAATCAATGAGGGGATTCCTCCCTTTAGGACATGATCTTCATCTCACCAAGTCTAGAGCCCCTTAGAGTGATGACAAGAGACATAGAATGTCCCATATACCTTATATGTCCATTACCTAGAGCATATTGTATATAGTTCAATATACAAAATCTAATGTGGCACACTCACTAAATTTACGAGTATGTTCCAATTCAATCCTAATGAGAGTCACTGATAGGCCATGAAAGCAATCCTTAAATACTTGAGAAAGACTAAGGACTTGCTTTTGGTATACAGTAATAAAGAATTAAAACTCACGGAGTTTTTGGATTTTGCCTTAACTGTGGCCTAGTGTGTTAGAAAAGTTCCAATAAGACACCATAACTGAGACAACCATTGAGGTGAAATAATTTGTATTTTTGGAAACCATAAAAGAAGGTGTTTGGATAAAAACTTCATCCAAGAGTTGGATATAGTGCTTATCGTGCATGAGCCATTGATTATCTTTAAAAGATAATTTAGGACTTAAGCTAAGATCTCATCAATGATCTAAACATTGTAAATGCGTTATCATTTGATATATGATATCAATTGATAGATGTGACAATTGAATGGATAAAGTCACCTTAGAAAAGAATTTAGCAAAACCACTGTCTAAACCCCTAAAA
Organism: Jacaranda copaia; assembly: GCA_014898725.1. Classification (NCBI taxonomy): domain Eukaryota; kingdom Viridiplantae; phylum Streptophyta; class Magnoliopsida; order Lamiales; family Bignoniaceae; genus Jacaranda; species Jacaranda copaia. The sequence goes on from JACGDI010002876.1 coordinate 2,921,832, forward strand.
GCAAATGGTCTTGAGAATATAAGTCTCAAGGCCATGGAGAATTGGCTTTAGGGCAAATGGGAGATTATTGGAATAGTTCCTAGCAAGCCAATTGGACTGGCCTTGTAAATTATTTCTCTCGTAATGCAATCTTGATTAAATAATATTCTTCATATAGCTATCTCCATCTCATGCTTTATTTTACTTCACTCATATTTAGATAAAGCCCTTAAATCATCTATGACTATGGCACTTTGTTTGGTGACCATGGAATAAGTCTCACACGATCGTGATCTTAAATATTTCAAGTCATAGGACTTTATGAGACAAGACATCTAAGATTTGGATAGACTTGAACTAACGACACATAAATCTAAAAATTAGAGATTGCTCCATTCCATGAGCAACTGTATGAGATACAGATGTATGTTAGTAGGTGCTTATTAAAGAATAAGGCACTGAAGACCCACTAGAGAATCTACTAGATAGCTATAGTGATAAGTCGATAGTGGTCAATTTTACAGCTTAAGCTAGTGCATATTATAAGTCCTCTAACCAAAGGATCCATTGTAACCTTATTTTCGATCATCATGCTTTGACTCATCCTTAGTCACCTAGTGGATCATTTAGATTGAGATTTAGTCTGAGTTGCTTGGCATGGAGGTTTGTGAGATCCAAGATGAAATTCGACTCCTTATTTCTATAAAGGCGAGTACATCTCCTATGCATTCTATAATGATCAATTCCTAGAAATCCTTACGCAGGGTGGTGTAAAAATTTGGAAAAGGAGTTTTCCAAAGATGAGGTCATACAATGGAATCAAACATTAACAATAGTAATATAGCATCGAGGTTATTAGGGAGCCGATAAATATCTTGCCCTAGGTCTCTTTTGGGAAATAAGAGGCGGAAGGACTGTATTTGTATGATATGTGTAAAGCTACAATAGTTCTCCAAAATATTCCTTTTGGCGAATTAGTTAGGCTCCATGGGCTTGAGGTTGGATATCAACCATGAAGATTGGGTACTTTTCAATTAACGAGGTTAATTGAATTGAGTCGATTAGTTTAAAAAGACTTTTGAACTAAAATGAATATATGATATTCAAAAGTCACAATGAGCTATGAGCCCATGTCCAATGAATGGTAGAATCTATTGGGTCACACAAAAAAGCCAATTAGCTTCCAAGTATGATGGAATAATTTTCTAAGTGTTAGAAATTTTTTCTTGGCAATCAATTTTCTAGGATATAATTTGACAGTCAATTTTAGCTTGATTAATTTAAGTGTTAAATTAATCAACTAATTTAAGGAGTTAAATTAGATCGATAATTAAGGAGTTAATTATTTTGTGCCAAGATGACCATTAATTGGTCAAGTTGACTTAAAGAGTTAAGTTAACTAAATTAAGCGTAAGAGTTAAGCTTGTTTGATTTAAGAGTTAAATCACAGGTTAATTAATTAAATTAAAGTGCTTAATTTAATTAATGGGAAGAATACTTTTTGGAGGGAAAATTTAAGTGAAGTGTTCATTTAAATTAGAATCTTAATTAATTTGGAATCAAATTCCAAATGTAATTGAAATGCACATGAAATTCAAGTAAGACTTGAATTTGAATTTGCCACCTTGGTATGCTACTTAGGCAGTTACCTTGAGGAAGGTGTGATTCCAACTTGCATCACACCTTCCAACCTCTATATATAGATATATAAGGTGTGTGGATCAGCCAATATTGCATTTTAAGTGTGAAGAATTAAATTCTTTGCATTCTTTTCAAAAACTCTCTCTCTCTATGCATTGCATTATGTGTTGAAGCTTTACATTTCTTCTTCTTCCCAACCTGAAAATTAGCCTCCTATACCTCATTTTATCCTATCTAACTCCAGCTTCTAGTGAGGTTAAATTGGAAGATTGATTGGTGTGTGGATCATAACAATAGAGGCAAGGCATTTGACTTGCTAGATTTTGGAGATCCACCTATAGTAGCTCCGGATTGGTGAATTTTTCTAGAGCGATACAGATGCCGTTTTTACCCTAATTTTTCTTAGTTTCTCCATTAGTGTGTGGAGGTGTTCCAAATTTAATTTGGTGATTTTTGGAGTAGTTTAGTTAGGGCAATTGTTGCTGCCTTTCACCTGTGCTGATTCTAGATAGTTTCTGGATTCAAGAGAGATCTTTATTTTTCTCCTTGATTTTGAGCTACAAGAGATAATTCTTCATTCTAATCCAAATCTATAGCTAGATCAATGGTAGTAGAAGTATCCTAGTTAATTTAAGCTTTCAAAGGTTTTATTATTGAATCCTAATGCTATTCTTGATTTAGACATGGATGCATGTTAGTGAGTACTTGTTAGAAAACAAGTTCACTGAAGACTAGCCCGAAGAATCCACTAGATAGCCAGAGTAGCAAGTTGATAATGGCATGTCCTCCAACTTATGCTAGTGTATACAATTAGTCCTTGAATGTGAGGATCCATGGTAACCTTGTGTTTTGGTCCTTATGCTTTAACTCTTCTTCAACCATGTAGTGGGGCACTAGGGTTGAGATTGAGTATGAGTTACTTAAGCTTGGAGATTTATGAGATCCAAGATAAGATCCATCCCCTTATTATTGTGAAAGACGAGTGCATTTCCTATGCATTTTATAATGATCGATTCCAAGAAATCCTTGCAGAGGTAGTGTGACATTTGGGAAATGAGTTTTCCAAAGATAAGGTCATAAAAGAGAATTAAACATTGAAATGTAGAAATATAGCTATCAAGGATATTAGGAAGTCAAAAAATATCTTACCTTAGGCCTCTTTTGAGAGATAGAAAATGGAAGGACCGTATTTATATAGCAAGCATAAAGCTGGAATGGTTTGTCAAGACATATTCATTTATCCAATTAGTTAGGCTCCATGGCCTTGTTGCTAGATATTGACTATGGAGATTGGGTACTTCTCGATTAATGGAGATTAATTTAAAAGGTTATTAGTTTAAAAGAGTATAGACTAATGTGAATATTTTAATATTCAAAATATCACAATAAGTTGTGAGTTCGTGTCCATTGAATGAATGAATCTAATAAGTCACATACAAAAGCCTAAAGGTAGTTCTTACTTGATGGGAAGAATTTTCTAAGGAGTTAGAAAATTCAACCTAGGCCTTTTGGAGAGAAAATTGGTAGACTATTTTATTGGTCATATTCGCTTGATTAATTTAATTGTTAAATTAATCAAAATAATTTAATGAATTAAATTCACATGCAAGTTGGCCAATAAGCATGGGAGATGTGATGCCAACTTGCATCATACTCTCCTCTCTATATATACCCTTAGTGGCTAGCCATGTGATAGTCTTCTATGTGATTCCATCATTTCCCTCCAATTGTGTGATATTCATGTGTAGAAAATTCACATACACTAAATTCTCTCTCTCTCTCTCTCTCTCTCTCTCTCTCTCTCTCTCTCTCTCTCTCTCCAAAAATTGCCACTCCCTCATATTTACCCTCATCTTATCTAGTAGATTTGAGGCTAATCTAGAGCTACCTTGGGTGTGTTAACTCGATCATTAGAGTTCCAACACTTGGGAGACTTGGTGCTCCTTGGTGAACTATTGTTGTCTGGTAGATTCGATGGTAGATTTGGAAAACCTAGAAGGTTTTGATTTGGATGAAATTTTGGTAGCTTCTACTTGGATGTGTGATGGAGTTGTCTGCCAATTTTGAGCATTTTTGGAGTTGTGGTAGGTGGTCAAATGCATGGTCTTCCATTGAAGAGCTCTTTGGAAAGATTTTCCTCTTGGCTGTGAATAGATCTTCAAAAAGGTAAATATTCTGGAACCAAATCCTTTCAATTAACATGAATAGATCCTTGGAGTGGAAAAGATTGATTACATTTTTCCTATTTTTGGTTTTGTATTTTGGATCTCAATCCTATTCCTATTTTCACTAGACCACTACAATGACAAAACCTATAGTTTATCTATGAAAGTAATGAACAACATAATCCACACAATCAAGTGCCATGAGTAATTTCTAATATGTTAGGAGCATATGTTATAATCTTGGAAATGAATGAGATGGTGTGAAGTAAGTATTAGCCCAAGAATCCAATTACAAAACCACAAAAAAGCTAAATAAAACTTGTTTATTCCTCATCGAGGGATCTAATCATGCATTTAATGAGGATTCAGATCTACAAAAATACCTTAATCTCAAAAATCCAAACATAGAATGAGGATGAAACCAATGAACACTTCAAAGTGCCAATCCACACAACAGAGTCAAGCCAATTGGTGTACACTTCAAAGTGCCAATCCGTGCACAGCAGAGTCAAGCCAACAATTGACCCACCAAATCAACCCTAATCCAATCACCACAAAGCCTCCAAACCTGCCTCCAAATTTTCTTGACAGCAGAGGATCTTTAAGAGCACAAGCTCCCCAAATGTGAAGCATCTAATGTTATGATCTACACACTCAAGGAAAGCTTAAATCCACATCTAATCAACTAGAGAATCAAATGGAGAAGAAAAGGGAGGGGCAGATATGGAGAAATTGAATAGGAATTTGGTGTGGAAGGTGTGAAACTTCAACACTTAAGTGAATCACACTTTTGGAGGGAAAAAAGAGAATCTAGCATGAATGAATCCTCATGACCAGCCACCTCTCCATTTATAGAGAGGATGGTGTGATGCTAGTTGGCATCACACCCTCCATAAGGTGGTTTGCCAACTTGGTAATCCATTTGCATGTGAATTTAATTTGAATCTACATTTCATCTCATAAGATGTAATCCAAATTAATTCTAAATTAACCTCGAATGAACTCCTTCATTTGAATTTCTCTCCAAAACTTATTCCTCGTATTAATTTAATTAACTCTTTAATTTAATTAATTGATTTGACTTAACTCCTTAAGTTATCTAACTTAACTCTTTAAGTTAGAAAATGTCAACTTAACTCTTTAAGTTAGTTTGACTAATTAATTGTCATATGGCACCAATTAAATTAACTCATTAATTTAATTGATCTAATTTAACTACTTAAATTATTTTAATTGATTTAAAAATTAAATTTATCAAGGCAAGATAACCAAAAACTTAGTTAACTGATTTCTTCATAAAACTGCCAAAGATGGACTTTCTAACTCTTTAGAAAATCCATCAAATAGAACTTCCTTTAGGCATTTATGTGTGACCCATTAGGTTCTCCCATTTATTGGACATAGGCTCACAACTATTGTGATATTTTGAATATTGAAATATTTACATTAGTTTAAACTCTTTTAGAACAATAACTCTTTCAATTAATCTCTATTAATTGAAGAGTTCCCAATCTCCATGGTCAATGTCTAGCTTCAAGCCCATAAAGCCCAACTAATTGGTTGAAATGAATATGCACTTGGCAGAACATTCTAGCTCTACGCTTGCCATACCAATACGGTCCTTTCATCTCCTATTTTCCAAAAGAGGCCTACAGCAAATATTTGTCAACTCCTTAATAGCCTAGATAACTATATTTCTATCTCTAATGTTCAATTTCTCTTTATGACCTCATCTTTGAAAACTCTTTTTCCAAATTGTTGTACTACCTTGCTCAAGGATTTCTTGGAATCGATCATTATAGAATACATATGAGATGCATTCTCCCTTCATAGTGATGTGAAAATGGATTTCATCTTAGATCTCATAAACCTTTATGTCTAAGTAGCTTTTACCCAATCTCAACCAGTATGACTTGCTGTGTGGTCAAGAACGAGTCAAAGTATGAGAACCTAAACACAAGATTACCATAGATCTTTAGGTCAAATAACTAATTATATGCACTAGTGTAAGTTGAAGAACTTGCCACTACCGACTTGCTACTTCAGCTATCTAGTGGATCTCAAGATGGGTCCTTTAGTGAATTTGTTCTCTAATAAGCACCCACTAATATACATCGACATCTAACATGGTTTGCTCATAAAATGGAGCAATATCCAATTCATTAGATTTGTGCATCGTTAGTGTAAGTCTATTCGAATCTTAGATTCCCTATCTCATAAGATTCTATGACTTGAAATGTTTTAAGATTATGATCGTGTAAAACTTATTTCATGATCACCACCTAATGCATGACCAAGTTTCGTAGTCTTGTATAATCTAAGGGCTTCAACCAAATGCTAGTGAATTAAAATAAACATAAGATGAAGATGATCATTTAATATGAATATCATTCAATTAAGATTGTATCACAGGTAAAATAGTTTACATGCCAATTTAATTGGCTATGGGGCACTATTCCAACATGGTGATACTATAACAGGCACTATGTAGATGTCATAATAAATGTGTTGTCTCTTTCACTTGACATTTCTAAAGAGAATACATCTAATCTTCATTGTAATAGATACTTTAAATAGAAACTAAAATAGAAGTTCTAATTAATAATATTATATAATATTAATTTCTACAAATAAGTAAACACATACAACTATAATTCATGGTACTAAAGTAAGGAGTAGCCCAAGGATCCAATTCTAAAGTAAAATTAGGCTAAATAAAACTCATGTACTTCTCATCCAAGGATCTAATCATGCATTTAATGAGGATTTAATGGTAGAAGTTACCGTGAATGCTTAATCCAAAGGTAGAATAAGGACGACACCTATGAATACTTCAAAGTGCCAATCCGCACACAACAGAATCAAGCCAAGAATTGAGTGCCCAAGTCAACTCCAAATTGGCTGAAAATTTGCAAAGAGCTCCTCAAAACACTTGAGACCTTTCAGTACAAATTTCAGTCAAATGCAAGCACAAAAAGGCTTCTAAATTTGTCTCCAAACTTACTAGACAAAAATAGATCTTCAAGAGCAAAAGCTCCCCAAATGTGAAGCCTCTAATGTTATGATCCACACACCCAAGGAAAGCTTAATTAGCTAGAGAACCAAAGGGAGAAGGAGAGAGAGGCTGAAATATAGAGAGAATTTGGTAAGGAATGTGTGAAACTTCAACACATGAGTGAATCACACTTTTTGAAGGAAAAAATGGAATCTAGCATCACATACTCTCAATGGCCAGCCACCTCTCTCTATTTATAGAGTGAATGGTGTGATACAAGTTGGCATTACACCCTACATGATATGGTTTGCCAACTTGGCAATTCACTTGCATGTGAAATATGAATTTCACTTGCATTTGAATTTAATTTGAATCTATATTTCATTTCATGAAATGTCTTTTAAATTAATTCCACATTAACCTCAAATGAACTCCATTTGAATTTCCCTCCAAAACTAATTTCTCATATTAATTAAATTAACTCTTTAATTTAATTAATTAGTTTGGCTTAATCCCTTAAGTCAACTAACTTAACTCTTTAAGTCAGAATGTGTTAACTTAACTCTTTAAATTAACTTGACTACTTAATTGTCATATGGCACTAATTGAACTAATTCATTAATTTAATTGGTATAATTTAACTCTTTAAATTATTTTTACTAATTTAATAATTAAATTAATCAAGCTAAATTGATAAAAAATTTAGTCAACAATTATCTCCATTGAAAACAACAATGGTGAACTTTCTAACTTCCCAGAAAATTCTTCCAATCAAATAGAACTTACTTTAAGCTTTTGTGTGTGATCCATTAGGTTTTTGCATTTATTAAACATGGGTTCACAACTTTTGTGATATATTGAATATTGAAATATTCACATTAGTTTAAACTCTTTTAACTAATAACTCTTTTAATTAATCTCTATTAATTAAAAAGTACCCAATCTCCATAATTGATATCTAACCTCAAGTTTATGGAGCCCAACAATTCAGTCGAAATGAATATGCTCTTGGTGAACTATTCTAGCTCTATGCTTGCCATGCAAATACAGTCCTTCCATCTCTTATCTCTTGAAAGAGGCCTAGAGCAAGATATTTGTTGGCTTCCAAATAGCCTCAATAACTTTATTTCTATTCTCAATGTTTGATTTCCCTTTATGACCCCATTTTTGGAAAACTCCTTTTCCAAATTGTTGTATTACCTTAGTAAGGATTTCTTAAAATTGATCATTATAGAATACATAAGAGATACACTCACCCTTCATAATGACAAAGAGATGGATCTTATCTTGGATCTCACAAACCACCATGTCTAAGTTGCTCATACTCAATCTCAACCTAGATGACCCGCTATGTGCTTAAGAAAGAGTCAACTCCTTAGATTTATGCATCATTAGTGCGAGTCTATCCGAATCTTAAATGCCATGTCTCATAAGATTCTATAACTTGAAATGTTTAAAATCATCACCATGTAATGCTTGTTTTATGATCATCACCTAATGTGCAACCAAGTCACATAGTCATGTGTGATTTGGGGGCTTTAACCAAATGCTAGTGAAGTAAAATAAATATGAGATAAAGATGGCCATTTTATTTGAATATCATTTAATCAGGATTGTATCACAACTAAAATAGTTTGCACGCAAATCTAACTAGTTGCGAGGCACTATTCTAACACCTTGGTCATTTTTCCTTTTTAACAAAATTCACAAATAAGAAGATCCTCTATTCCACTAACATTTAGTTCTTTGATGGCTTATATAGTGTTCATCTTATTCTAGAAAACATGTCCAAGTCTTGCATGCCACAAAATGGCATCTTCTTGGTTATCTAATTTTCTTTTACTTTGTAGAATATGCATTAGTGATGGTTGAAAATCTAAAATGTATAATCCATTATTAAGTGCACCCATTGCAACTAAGGAACCATTCTTTATTGCCTTCAATTTTCCATTTGATATTGAAAAATCACATCCTTCACTATCCGAATTGAAATAATGTTCTTAACAAGATTCGATACAAAGTAACAAGGATCTAATGCAAGTAAGGAGTTCCCTAAGTCTAACATCATGATACCTTTAACTTTGACCACAACTTTTGCTTTATTGCCAAGGCATAGAATCAAATCTCCATCATTAAGACTTCTTCTTCTTTCCATCTGATATAATGAATTACAAATGTGAGAACCATATGCGATATCAAATACCCACGAGGAAGAATTTATTGTTAAGTGCACTTCAAAAAAGTACATATCCTTCCTAAAGGTTGCAAGGTATTCTTTGCAAATTCACTTCCAATGGCCTTTCTCACTACAATAGAAACAAGTAGCATCGACTTTATCCTCCTTTTTTCTTTTTCAATTCTTCTGAAGGTTTTAATGATTGCTTCCCTTTTAAAGAAGAACTTCTCTTCTTCTTACCTCCTTTCCTTTGCCCCTAGGGCACTTAGACTTGGAGAAGGATGCATGAATTAATGATTTGTCCTTTTTCATTATCGACTCAGTGGTCACCTACATATTGATCAATTTGTTAATTATTACCCCTTGCTTTGACATATTGAAGTTCATAACAAATTGGTCAAATAAATTTGGTAATGATTGGAGGATCAAATCCACATAAAGGTCATTATCCATAACCACATCCAATTGAGCAAGCTTCTCTATGAGACCAATTGTCTTAAGGCTCAGGGTCATTTCACCTTACAAGCATGCTAGGCGCATTTACTTACTTATACTTTCTTTATTCTATGGATGTATAAGATGTATGGTTATGATATAGAAAACCAAGATAAGAAAAGATAATACCTAAGGCTCTTGTTCATCCCTATACATTCGTCATCCATTAAATAGTTAAATTAACAATAAAAAAGAATTGACATTCAATTCCATCAATTAAATACTCATCTCATAAATAATTAATTAATTGGAAAAAAAACATAACTTTTTATGCATCTCATTTTTGTACCTAATTGAAGATTAACTTGAACAAATTTTAAAGGCAATAGGAAATGTCCAACATAGTTTTCAATCACTTACACAACTATTGTGTATCAAAAACATATGGAATAATCAAGAATTGAGAGGCTTAAACCAAACTTGCACACAAAAACTATTTAGGGCACCTCATGGCAGGCCGTCGCCCAGCTGTATGGCCAAGCTTCTATAGACACATGCATGGCGCTAGCTTAGCACCCATGGCCAAATAGCCTGGTAGCTTGCCTACCAACTAGGTGTCTTTGGCATCTTTTAGTGCTATTTCAAGTTTTAGCCTACTCCAAACGCATGGACACCTCTATATCATCATTCCACACACATTTTGAAAATTTTCCAAATTCTAAGCACTTTAAAAATTGAAAATTAAAGTGTTCAAATATGTTTCAAAAATCAAGTTTAATTGAGAATTAACATTCTCCAAAAATCTCCAAGTAACTCAAATCTAATTGATCCAAAAATAGCTAAAATACATTAAGGTCATAATTAACATGCTATATCAATATATAACATAATTCAATGCTAAATCATTTAACATTATCATACTTGAATCAAAATCATGTCAACATATGAAATAACATTTGAACACATATTGACATATTCCAATTCAACACAAGAAGAGCCACATGCAAAATCATCTAAACACTTAAATTCATCATTGGACTTAATCATTTGGAGATATAGAATCAATTCATCACATGAATCAATTCATTAAAATTCAAATTTAGGCATAAAATAAGCTCTGATACCACTTGAAAAAAGGAGTAGAATTGGGATCTAATTATTAAAACCAAATATTGGCAATATATAACCAAACTACTCCATCCCAAGGATCATTTTCATGCTCCCAATGAGGATTTAGATACAAAAAAATTACCTTTGTAGATCAACACAAAGGAAATGAGAAGATCAGTTCGATGAAATTTCAAAAGAAGATCTATATGCAATAGAAGATGCCAATAGTTGGTCCCTTTTCCAAGCTCCAAAAATCAAAAAATTTGGTAGGCTACATCACCACAATTCAAGTAAGTTGCTATCAAAGTTTTGTTGAAATCATAGACTCCTTAATCACCCAAATCTACTCCAAAAAACCAATGCAAACAATGATCCACCAAGGAATTCCTAGTCCTCGAAGTGTAGGATCTCTAATGACAAAGTTCACACACTTTAGGCAAGTATTAAATCAGCCTAACTTGTGCTAGAACAAGAGAAGAAGAATGTGAGAGGAGGTGACTATGGGGGAGAAAAGCAGAGAAGAGAATTTTGTGTTATTTTTCGACACATGAATATCACACTTTTAGAAGAAAATGGTGAGGAGTGTCAACTACCTTAGGTGGCTAGCCAAGTGGCCTATTTATAGAGGTGAGAGAGATACTTAGCTAGCATCACACCTCCTATGCTAGTTGGCCAACTTGTGAACTTGTATGTGTATTTGCATTTAATTAACATTTGCATTTCGTCTCATAAAATGAAATGCTAATTAACTCTAATTCAAATTCAAATGGACTCTTCCATTTGATTTTCATCCAAAATCTAAATTCTCATTTTAATTAAATTAACTCTTTAATTTAATTAATTTGACTTACTCCTTAAGTCAATTAACTTGACTCTTTAAGTCAATTAATGTTAACTTAACTCCTTAAATTAACTTGACTAGTTAATTGTCATATGGCCGCAATTAAATTAATTCATGAATTTAATTGGCCTACTTTAACTTTTAAATTAATTTTGATTGATTTAATACTTAAATTAATCAAGCTAAGATGACCAATTAAAATAGTTATTCGTCCCTCTCTTAAAATGCCTAAGCGTGAATTTTCTAACTCCTTAGAAAACTTTCTCCTATCAAATAAAAGCTTCCTATAGGCTTTTATGTGTGGCCATTAAGTTCATCCATTCATTGGATATGGGCTCATAATTCATCATGATATTTTGAATATTGAAACATTCATATTAGTTTAAACTCCTTTAAACTAATAACTCTTTCCATTAATTGAAGAGTAACCAATCTCCATGGTTGATATCCAACAACAAGCCCATGGTGCCCAACTAATTGGATGAATAAATTATGTCTTGTTGAACCATTATAGCTTACGCTTACCATGCAAATACAATCTTTTTGTCTTCTATCTCTTGAAAGAGACATAGGGTAAGATATTTGTCGGCTCCCTCATAACCTCAAAACTATATTTCTACATCCAATGTTTGATTCCTATTTATGACCTCAACTTTGAAAAACAGCTTTTTCAAATTATCATACTACTTTCTATAAGGATTTCTTAGAGTAAATTATTATACATAGGAATCGTATTTGTTATTCACAATAATGAGAAGATGGATCTCATCTTAGATCTCACAAAGCTCTATGCTTAAGTAGCTTATGCCGAATCTCAACATGGGGTGACTAGTTACGTGGTCGGAGAAGAGTCAACGTATAAGGATCTAAACACAAGATTACCATAAATCCTCAGGTCTAAGGACTAGTTATATACACTATCATAAGCTGAAGAACTTGCCACTACGACTATCCAGTGGATTCTCTAGGCGAGTCTTTAGTGAACTTGTTCTCTACCAAGCACCCACTAACATGAATCCATGTCTCACATAAATTACTCATGAAACAAAGTAATATCCAATCCCTTGGAATATGTATCATTAGTGTAAGTCTATTCAAACCTTAAATGCCCCATCTCTTAAGTTCTATGACTTGGAACATTTAAAACCATGATCGTAAAGACTTGTTTGATTATCAATATGCGTGACCAAGTCCCATAGTCTTGTATGATTTAGGAGCTTCAACAAATGCAAGTGAAATATAATAAGTATAAGATGAAGATGAACATTTAATAAAAATATCATTCAATTAAAATTATATCATAAGTAAAATAGTATTACACGCCAAGCCAATTGGCTACGAGGTACTATTCCAACAAAATAGAGAGCATACCTTTCCTTGAGTTGGTAGGTGAGGAATTCATAAGAAACTTGATCTAAAATTTTACCAATTTACCCTTGGCAAGCCATTAATACTTTAGTTTGTGATAGGGGTACTTGGGTTTTTTCAAGGAGTGAGGATCAACATTGCTACTATAGATAAAGATGTGTACTATTCTCCTACTACCTGATAGCTTTTGTTTAGACAGTGAGTTGCACCACCTATCTTTAATAGGATTTGATAAAGGACATATTATTAGCTTAGTAATATTAAATGTAGCCACCTATTCTTAGTCAAAGTTTAACCCTAAGGTCAACCAAGCCTTAGATATTTAGACTTTAATATACATACTTAAGTTGAGCCCTACTTGGCACTATCTGTGGCAAGTATGAGGCCGAGCCCTGAGGTTGATAGTGCACCTATATGAGCCACTATGTTGTTAAAGATGTCCTTGGTGTCATTTATCCCTAAGGCAGCACAAGTATTATAAAAAGTCGAGCTTAGCATAAACTACTAGATGTTTTCATTTAAATCTTAGACAGCAGAAGTTGGAACTCTAAATGAACATAACTCTAGCAAGATTGTACCCCTTCAAGTACCCAATAGCATGGGCTTACTCAACATGTATGTGCAGCTAATTCACCTACTCCTTAAGTAAATTTTTTTGCTTGGCAATTACTACTAGTCGTTGATCGTTTTCTATGACCTGCTTCATAACCTTGTTTATGCCATATTACATTGATGCCATCATACATTTTTAGATCTCAACATTCTCATTTCCAGGTTCTCATATTTATGCTACCACTTTGCATGATCAAACAAAGAGAGCTAAAAATGCCAATAGAGATTATACCCTATTGTGCAACTTGAAATAACAAAGAGGGGAGCACTTAGATACTGTGGAGCATAACCAATTATTATCATGTGATAAAAATCTTACCATTGAATGAAAGGTAAAAGATTTAAGAGACTCAAATAGCTACACTCCACATGGCCTTTTGGTCCTCTAGGAATATACCAGTTTTTATACGTTCAGACAGGTGACACCTAATAGCTTAGCCTTCATCACAGACCTTGAGTTGGTGACCTTAAGTTCACCAAAGTGAGGATTGAATAGTTATGAAAGCCTAAATTTCTCCAAGTCTAACATATTTAAAACATGTTCAGAAAGCTAAATGTTCTTGTAAGCTATAGCTTTCCCTTTTTTGCCTGTAGACTTTTTTAGGTGGAGGTGTTTTTTTTTTTAAGTTTTAACTTTGAGCCCTCTTTTCTTCGAGGGAGGTGGTAGTGGATTCAGGCTATTGGCAACTAGAGGACAAGTATTAGAGAAGAATTGTGCTGAGCTATCAATGTTGATTGTTGAGCAGCCACTACCTCATGTTAGGCTTCGATCTTGTGCTGCTTAGCAATTGTAAATTAGCATGCATGAGTCTTAAGTTATCAATTTGCAAGAGAAAATGTAATTCTTGATTATTAACTTCACAACAGTAAACAAGCTTAAGAAAAAAGGATAAAGAGGAAAAAATTACCTAAATAGGTATTCAATGAGACCTTAATATGGGTGGTTAAGAGGCTCGTTAACACCATGACTCCTTCTTTAATGAACATCTATACCTCTATTTCTTAACACTCTTGGAGGTCGCCCAAGAAGTTATTATTCCATTAGGGATTTTCATTCCTCAAGAAGTCAATTATTCCCTCTTATCCAACCTTTAGGGATATTGAAGGCCTCATTAATCAAGGTCCAAATATAAAAGAAGCTTTTGTCCACTCTTTACCATAGGACAAGAAAAGGGTGATGAAGATTTCCATTGAAATGGAGAGATCAAATAGTATAACCTAAACTGATCGAAGTTCCTCGATTTCCATAAGACTAGGTAATAAAATTGCAAAAATTAATGAAAAAGGTAGATGGTCATGTATAATTATGAGGTCAACAAAGTTGTATAGAAAAGAAAAGAAGTTTAGAAAGAGCTCGGTAAGATAAACACTTATCCTATTTAAGATTTCAACTATAGGGCAAGTGATTGAAAACCTGAGCCTACACTCGAGAGTGAACTTATGAATAATTATATACTTCTCGAGAAATTGATCTATTGTGTCATGGGGGCAAGATTAAGGAGCTTGAATTCAGGGAGAATATAGTATTTAGCATGAGAAGAGTTCAGCTCATTAACTTAATCTCTCTATAGTAGTTAAGAGTTATTGTTCTTTTCCTCAACATAAAAGGTCGAGTAGAAGCCCTAGCGGGGGGCCCTCACAATCATTTCCACATGAGGCCTAAGGTCTTGTAGCCCCCCAGACCTACTCTGTTTAGACGAAGAGCCATTTGACCCACTATTGCTAGAAGTGCTCCCTTTAAACTCACTCATATTCTTTAGTCAAATCCTTGCCAAACTTGACTTAATAGGTGCATCCAACCCTGTTCCATTATTATTAAATATGCCCAACATTTTGAATCCACTAAGTTACTTGCTCATGCACCGATAAGCAGAATATAAGCTTTAATTAATGTGAAGAAAATAAAGGGGGAAGACATAAAATGGGGAATTGAAGAGAGACAAAAAGAGCACTTACAGGGAAAGAATGAAGACGAGAAAATTGAGTTCAAGTAAGCGTCTATTACAAGTGCTTTGCAGCATTTATTGTAATACCAACTATGCTCAGCCTATTACCTCTACATTTAATATGGTCAAATAAATATTCTGATTGTATTAAATACGCCCTCAGCCTATCTCCACCACATTTAATGCAGAAAATTCATTATTTAACTAGAAACATAGTGGCTGACACTTACCAAAAAAACCTTTGTTACCCTTATAATCTAGTCAAATCATACTATTGATAGGGAGTTGTCAGTCATTTCATCCTTCTCCTACCTAATAGAAGGTCTTACACTATAAATACACTCATTTTGCTGGAATTTCAAGTATACTTACATATATACTTCGGCCCACCACAGCCCTGTGTCTTTGTCCTTTTCTTATGAAATCGCAAACTTCGAGGTGCGTAAAATTCTGGTAGACAATGGAAGTTCTGTCAATATCATTTTTCTGTCTACTCTGAACATGATGAATTTGGGCAAGCTCAAGTTCCAGCCCGTTCGCACACCGTTGGTCGGATTTGGGGGGTCGGAGATCACCCCAGAGGGCTCAATCAACCTGACCACTTCGTTCAGGGTGGCTCCTCGAAGAAAAACTTTAATGATCAACTATTTGGTGGTCGATGCCC
>JACGDI010002876.1:2937863-2972532 GCA_014898725.1 Jacaranda copaia
AGATCTCAAGCCCAATATCATCTCAATCCACCAGACTTCCAGACCATCAAGCTCATTGCAGCATCAATATGTTATTGAAAAATGCGTTTTGAAAATAAAAATGAAAATGAGGTTGGGAAAAAATATGTAAAAAGTAAAGTGTTTTATTTTTGGAATAATAAAAAATGTGAAAATGAACTTTGAAAATGAAACCAAACGTGCCTCTTTTTTCATTTTTTACTATTGTAAAAATGAAACACATAACTTTTTACATATTTTCACCCAACATTATTTTCACTTTCTGTTTCAAAACACGCTTTTTAATAATATATGTCTTCTCACAATAACCTATGTATCTTCTTTCTCTATTTTATTATTTCTATCTCTCTACTTACTATTTATTAAAATTAATATAATTATTACTTTTACAATTATTCATCCAAATAGAATTTTATTTTTAATTTATTTTTTAAATTTTAAAAATGATGAAAATTGAATTTGGAAATGAAAATGACACCAAATGGGACCTAAGAGAGTGTTTGGTTTTATTTTCAAACCTCATTTTCACCTTTTCAATTATTCTATAAATAAAACATATCACTTTTTAATCATTTCTAATGCGACTGAAAGTCACTTATAGTGAAAGGGTAGTATTTGGGACGGATTCGACCAGGGAGGTTAAGTACTTAAAGTTGTATATCTCTCGCGGTTTGAGATCTACAATCACAACACACGTCAAACTAGCTAAAGTGCCCCTGGCTAAAGCACTCCAACGCTCAAGTTAGTTCTGGTCGAGATATGGAGATCGAACAGAATACAGAAAGTGTATAAGGCTTACAGCGTATTGGGCATTACCTTGAGCGTGGTTGAGTTTGAAGTATTTATAGCCTTCTCCATAAGTGATTTGACCATGGTGCCTTTATCAGATGTATTGGCTTTTGTCTTTGCTAGGGGATTGATGGTCATTCCATGTCCACATCCTAATACTATTTCAGGTGGCTGGATCTCCTGTTTTCCTGGATGAACAGTACCTCTGGAGGCGCCTCTCTGCTAAAGGTGGTGGCAGGGTTGGTAGAATTGGTGGCAGGATTGGTGGTAGCGACTGTACCAATTATCACGCATAATTAATACAGAGGTATGCTAACTGTCAGACTAATAAATACGGCAGAAATCTGAGTTAATACTGGAATGGGTCTTGAGGTCGATACATGTTGATCAAACCTAACTGTTAGAACATCTAGAGTGGTCGTGAGGTTGATACGGATCGATCGTAGACCTTGCCAAGTGAGGTTGATACCGGTTGACCAAACAGACTTGATGTTAGGCCACTTGGGCTATCTCACTTGATCCCCCCAACTCACGGTCATGATCGAGCTTGTCGACAAGAAAGATGAGGGAGTTTACATTTAGTTATGGTGGTTACCATGCTTGACTAGGATTTTTGAATCCTCGACCCGGGTTTTTAAACTACCAACCAAGGTTTGAAATAGTTTCTCTTCATTTAATGTGGCTATTAGTGTGCAGAATACGAAGCATACTGGGGGCAGGCTATTATCATAACAGTTACTCGGATTCCCACGCGTGAATGCCTATAAATAGGAGGATAACCGACTCTGTTTATACTTTTATTGTCTAGACTTCTGGTCGAATTGCTATCTTTGAAGCCCTTCAAGCTCTCGTGCACTTTGCCTTTCCAAGATTTTCATTGTAAGTGTCTTTGCTATTCTTGTTCTTTTCTACCTTTCATTTATAGAAGCATGTCTACCAGTCTAGATTCATATAACACTAGGTCAGAG
Organism: Jacaranda copaia; assembly: GCA_014898725.1. Lineage (NCBI taxonomy): Eukaryota > Viridiplantae > Streptophyta > Magnoliopsida > Lamiales > Bignoniaceae > Jacaranda > Jacaranda copaia. The sequence continues at coordinate 2,939,639 of JACGDI010002876.1, forward strand.
AGTATGGCCCATGAGGGGAGACTAAGGCAGAGAGTATATTTGAGTCATCTCATGGGAGTGAATCGAGTTCATCCACGAGTGAAAGCTCTAGCTCGAGCAGTTCCAGTAGCTCGAGCGATGTTAGGGTTATTTTAGAAGGGGAAATTGGCCCTAGTGATATGCCTGTAACCTAGGGCCAATTATTTACCCCCGACCATTACATTGAAATAGCTTCCAAAATAAATACAACAAACTTAGTCCATATTAGGGCAGCGTACCACCTTTCTAATGAGTATGAATTGGTAGTGCCAGGGACCCGAGGTAGGATGCATCACCTCTCTGGGGGTTTATAACTTTGTGTTCGAGGAGAGGTTAAAATGTGGCCTTAAGTTTTCACTCGCCCAACCCATAGTCGACCTCCTACTAGGTCTAGAAGTCTGCATCACCCAATTACTCTCGAATTATTTTGCCATACTGTACAGTTTTGCCGTGCTAATGCACCTACACCACCAGCCTACAACCTTTGCCAATTTCTCAAATTTATTCCACCAACCCATGTCCTGAAAGTTGGGTGGCACCAATGAGTTTGGTTTCTATTACCTGACTGCTCGACTCTAGTGGAAATTTTTGGTATTCCCCGCGTCTTCTTATGGGCAAGAGTGGAAAAAACATTTTTTTGTATGTTCAGGAGCCGAGGGTTCTTGCCATTCCCAGGGGCCAGTGGAGAGGGCCTATGAAGATGCCTGGAAACCAAACACCCAGCTGGCCCAACATCTTCATCCAAGATTTGGTTGGATTTGGGCAAATAGAGGCCTCAGTTCTGATCAAAAAGAGGTGTTTGGTTCTGGCTAGCCTATCACCTGCCCAACTCGACTGGCCTGTGGGAGATCGACTAGGTAGAAACTTTTCATCAACTGTTTTAATTGAACACTAATCTTTCTGCTAGATTGTGATGTTTGCTTAATTTGTTTGTTCGTGCAGATCATGATCAAATAATGGTTTGCAGCCGTAATGAATTCCAAGTCTGAGCTGCTACCGCTCGACAAAAAGATACTATAAGTAGCAGGTTCAATAAGGTCGATGTTTGCACTGCCCCCACCATAAATCAAGCAGGCTCTTGAAACCCAATCTGCTCATCGAGAGAAGGCCAAACACAGCAGCCTCACAAGTTAGGGCAAGAGGCAAATGGTCGAACAAAAAGGTTCAGCACTAAAAATGGTAGCTGGGGGCAAGGGAAAGCAAAAGGTTGTGACAGGTTATGACCTATTTGGCAAACTGGGTAACAGTTCGCTGTTCCATCTACCTCAATTGTTCCCTCCCCAATTCGCCACTAACCAAAATAAAGAGGTAACCGACTCAATCTCTATCATTGAAAGAGGGCTAATGGGTGTTGAGGCTCTGAAGTGGATGACCTCAGGGCTTTTTGTGAATGACCAACGAATGATGATGAACCTCAGTCAACTTAGGATAATGAGGGCGATGTCCTATTACTGCGATGTGGTAAGCATGAGATCGATAGTCTCGACCATAATTTTTCTCTTATGCACATATTGGTTTGAAAATGACACTACTGTGTTTTAGATAGGATAGCTGGGCTACAACATGTATCAACAATCCGAGATGCCACTAGCTGCCAAAGAGGAGTTGGAGGCGGGATAGGAGATAAAAATGCTGAAGGTACAGCTCAAGTCCTTCTAACTCCAGGTCAAGTAGTTGAACAAGAAGATAGCCGACCTCCAAGAGCAGCTCAACTCAAAGGATCAACAATTAGTCCAGGCCGTCAAGGACCAGAGCCAAATGGACAATATTATAAAGAAAGCCCAACTCGATCTGCAGGTGAGCTTCAATTCTGGTCAAGCCCGAGGTCATGCGAAGGTGACCAACCAAGCCAACAGGCCTTCCTCCGATATCTACCCATGGTGCAGCGCGAGGCTATTGAGTAGTTTGTGGTGAGCACAACCTTTCAGGATGCTAGCATGGTTGCATCATTTGACGATGCTTGTGAAGTATTTCATAGGGCCCCCAAGCAGCTCAAGCACTTGGGTTATGCTTTCCAAGCTGAGGATAGGAGCCAAATGAGCCTCATGCTGAACAAGAGACTGGAGCCTTATCCTAAGCCAGAGGAAGGCGGCATCAAGTAGGCCCTGAAGGGCAAACCTACTGCTGTTTCACCCAATGTGCCACTATTTGAGGTGTAAAAGAATAAGGTCGAAGTTGATACCAGGCTTGAGCAAATATCCACTGAGTTTGCATTTGCGGAAGACCTTGTAGCCTAAATGAAGAATGAAAAAGTTGACCTAGCGCAGTATGTGCTGCAGTCGACTAACTTTATGGGCAACCTCCCAGGACCTTCTAAACCTCCGCAGGTAGTCTCTCTGCTCACCTATGCAGTGCCTAAACCAAACTTAGACTGGGTTGAAGGTGAGCAAGAGGAGCTAAGCTAGAACTGAACCAGCCTTCTCTGTCCCCTTTTTTTTCGTGTGTAACCTGCCAAAGAATTATAAATAAAGGCATATTTTCCCTTTCATTTCCATCATGTTGTGTCATATATAGCCTTTGAATTTTGTTTAGATATTGTGAAAAATATTTAATTGCTTGTTGTATAGTGATTATATTGCACGGCTGTGTCATCGATTGCTTCATATTCTTGATCGACTATTTGTTCAACCCTTAGAGTTAATTGCCTATTAAAAAGAGTTACATCCTTTGCTAACTACAAGGTCAACAAAAATGGGATGGTTAACTAGAAAAACTTATCCGTCAGCGTAGAGGTCGACTATATGGTTGCCTAGAAACTCAGACGGTTAGGAGTTATTTAAATAGCAGCAAAGGACTGCTTAGTCATCGACTATGGGGTCGACTCAAGACCTGGGCGGCCAGGCACCTTTAGGTGGCAACAAGGGGTTACTTAGTCATTAACTCGGGGTTGACTAGAAACTTATGGCTAGGAGCCATTTAGGTGGTAGCAAGAAGCTGCTTAGTCATCAATTACGGGATCAACTAGAACCTTGGACGGCTAGGAGCCATTTAGGTGGCAATAAAGGGCTACTCAATTGTCGACTACGGGATTAACTGGAATCTTGGATGGCTAGGAGCCATTTAGGTGACAGCAAGGGACTGCTTAGTTGTCAACTACGGGGTCCACTAGAATTATTAAAGATAACAATCAAGCCAATAAAATTGCAATTTTATTTAAGCCAAAGGACTGGAAGAATAAGTACCATACATTTTTAAATATAAAACTTTCTGAGATTGATGGCATTCCACGGGCGGGGGAGTTCCTCTCCTTACATGTTGGCCAGCCTATAGGCATTATGCTTTACTACTTTAATAACGGAGTATGGCCCTTCCCACTTTGGTTCGAGCTTACCTACATTCTTGGAGACCTCCACCTTCTTGAGGATATGATCTCCAATATTGAAATGATGCTCTTAGATCTTTTTATTATAATTCTGGGTCATATTTGATCTATAGCACTGCATAGTATTGTAAGCTTTCTGTCGACGCTCATCGATAGTTTTGAGATCCATCTTTCTCTCTGACATGTTTCTTAGTGGGTGAAAGTGGATGGCCCGAGCAGTATGTTAGATCAATTCTAAAGGTATGATTACTTCCAACCCATAAACTAGGCTGTAAGGGGTATGACCGGTGGCTATTCGGGGAGTTTTCTTGTAAGCCCATAGCACGTTGGGTAGGTCGTCTGCCTAGTTTACCTCGATGTCGTAAATTTTGGCCTTCAATTGGTCAAGGATAGTCTGATTAATCACCTCGATCTAATCGTTCAACTAAGGATTGCCCACCGACGTAAAATATTGTGTAATCCCCAAAGCCTCGCACCAACCCTTGTACTCTTACTCTGGAACTAAGTGGCATTATTTGAAATAAGTACTTTGGGCAGGCTGAAACAACAAATGATATTTTTTCATATAAAACTTTTTATGGCCACGTCCATTATCTTAGGGACAGCCTCAGCTTCAACCCACTTGGTGAAATATTCAACCGTTATAATTATAAACTTTTGCTGTCTTATTGATTTCAGCAAAGAGCCCACTATATCGATTCCCCATTGATCAAACAGCTAGAAAATCTAGATATTAACTGTCGGCACGACCGACTGGTGTAGCAGGTTGGAATGGACTTAGCATGATGCACATTTGCGTGCGAAATCTATTGAGTCTTTCAATAATGTTAGCCAAAAATACCCATATTTGATTATTTTGTGGGCAAGGGACCTCCTTCCAGAGTGGTTGCCGCACATGCCTGCATGAACATCCTATAATACTTCCAACGCCTGATCCTAATCCAGGCATCTCAAAGAGGGTCCAGCAAAGGATCTTTTGTATAACTGATCATGCTCGTTGAGGGAAAATTTGGAGGCTTGACCTCGAAGGCACCAAGCTTCATTCCTATCGTCGAGGATAATATCTTGGCTGAGATATAGTTTTATTAGGATCTGCCAAGAAACGGTCGTCTCCTCAATGGTTGTTATCAGATTCTCATCACAGAGTGCAATTGACAGCCTATCTGAGACCAAAAATAAAATTTTTTGTCTCTTGTTCCTCTGATGGAGCTAGCAAACTTGGAGAGAGCATCTGCCTATTTATTTTCAGATTAAGGGACCTGGTTGAGAATAAATCTTTTGAATGATTGCCGCAACCTATTTACCTCAGCCATGTACTTGGTCATCAATTGTTCTTTGGCTATGAAATTTTCCTCGACTTGCTCCACTACTAACTAGGAGTCTGTAATCGCAGCCAAGTATTTGACCTCACACTTAAGTGCCATTCTTGTTCCTGCTAGCAGGGCCTCGTACTCAGCCTCATTGTTTGTGACTATATAATCTAGTTTGATTGCACAATCGTACTCCTCAGCATCTGGGGAGCAAGGAGTGACCCCTATTCTACCTCTAGATGTGGTTAATGACCTATCAACATGTAAAGTCCAAATAAGAGGGGTTGGGATACTCTTCTCGAGCAAGTTGACTCGCTCTGCAATGAAGTCAGTAAGTACCTGCACTTTAATGGCTGTTCGAGGTTGAAAACTGATATAGAACTCCCCAAGCTCGATCGCTCACTTGGTCAATCTACCTGGTGTATCAAGCTTTGCCAACACTTGCTTCAACGGTTAGTTTGTTAGCACTATGATAGAGTAAGACTGGAAGTACGGTTTCAACTTTCGAGCAGGGTCACTAAGGCTAACGCAAATTCTCAATCTCCAAATAATTGTATTTTGGCCCTTGGAGTGATTTACTGTAATAATAAACTGGTCGATGGCTGCCATCTCGAGTCAATACTAGCACTGAACTAATTAACGCTTTTGAGACTATCAAATATATCTGAAGTACTTCTCCTAGCTCAAGTTTTGCCAACATTGGGGGTAAGGCCAAATACTGCTTCAACTTGATCAGTGCTCGATCGCACTATTCTATCCATAAAAAACTCGTCTTTCTGGCATTCCTATGAATTTTGAAAAAAAAAGAGGCTTTTGTCAGTCAATCTCGTGATGAACCTTCCTAAAGCCACGATTCTCCCCACCAGGCTCGAAACATCCTAAACCATTCTCGAAAGAGCGACATCTAAGACTGCTTGAATGTTCTATGAATTCGACTCAATGCCTCTTTAGCTGACCATATAGCCCATAATTTTTCCTCCTCAAACCTCGAATGTGCATTTGTTCGGGTTTAGCTTCAATCCAAATGCCCTCAATATCCCAAAAGTATGATTGAGGTCGAGCAAGTGGTCTTGGGCTTTTTCTGTCTTGACTATCATATCATCAATGTAAACTTCCATCGATTTTTCAATCTCATCTTTGAACATGAAGTTGACTAACCACTGATAAGTTGCCCTGGTATTTTTCAAATCGAACGGCATGACAAGAAAGCAATATAACCCATTAGGAACAATAGAAGATGTTTTATCCCTATCCTTAGGTGCCATGAAGATCTGATGATAGCCTTGAAATGCATCCATCATACTTTACAATTCACACCCAGCAGTTGAATCGACTAATAAATCTATCCAAGGTAAGGGGTAAGGATCCTTAGGGTATGCTTTATTTAAATTAGTAAAATCATTATACATTCATCACTGTCCCTCAATTTTTGGGACTAGGACAACATTACAAAGTTAAGAAGGATACTGAATTTCTATAATATACCTTGCATCTAAGAATTTTCTAACCTCCTCTTTGATGATTTGCGTCCTCTTGGCATTGAACGTCCTTGTCTTTTGTTTGACTGGCTTGTATGAGGGGTCAGTGTTGAGGCAATGCACAATGATATTGGGGTCGATCCCTTGTAGGTCGGATGCTTTCCAAGTAAAGATATCGATATTTTTCCTTAGGAAATCAACCATGAGACACTCCAAGTTGGGGCCCAGGTCTATTCTAATATGGGTTGTCTTTTTAGGGTTGCCCTATTCGAGCTCAATGGTCTTAAACTCCTCGATAGGCTCCACTCTAGTGTCTTCCAACTTTTGCTTCTTGCTGACCTGGGTCTCTTCGAGTTTCGCTACAGAGGCATACCCCGAAGTCTTCAATTGCCGTCGAGTTTTCTGCTTGGTTGGCTCAATCGAGATGTTGTAACATCTTCATGCCTCCTTCAGGTTGCACAAAAGCTCGCACGTGCCCGCTAGGGTTGGAAACTTGACTTTTAAATGATAAGTGGATACAATAGCACAGAAGTCATTAAGGGCGGGTCGGCTAATGATGACATTATAGGTAAATGGGGTGTCGACCACAAGGTAATTCAGCATTAATGTTCTTCTCCGAGGAGCCTCTCCAAAAGATGTGGACAAGTTGATTGACCCCTCCGGTATGATCTCCAACCCCTCAAATCCGACCAGCAGCATGTGCACCGGCTCGAACTTCAACTTACCTAAGTTCATCCTCTTTAGGATAGATAAGAAGATGACATTTGCTAAGCTGCCATTGTCCATCAGAACCTTGCGCACCTCAAAGTTCACAATTTCCACAGAGATAACCATCGGGTAATCTATCTTGTGATCAACATTCCTGCCCTCAAGGTAGGCCAGATCGGCATTAGTAAATGAAATAGGTTCTACACTCGTTGTAAGGTGAAACGTTATCTCAACAGGCAAAGCTTTATTGAACTCGAGTCTCCTCTATGTTTGCCTCCGAGCAGACTTAGAGTCCCCCCTAATAGGACCTCTTGTAATCATATCAATCACTCCTCTGATGGATAGGCGATCTTCCTGGGCAGGCTTTTTTCCTTTATCTTCTTTCCTAGGGCTAATCGACCTTTCTCTATGAGGAATTCGGTCAATTTTGCCCCCTTCAGTTTGAGCATCCACGGCTATATATTTTTTGAAGTGGCCCTACTTGATCAACCTCTCGATCTTGTCTTGGAGATCGAAGTACTCATTCGTATCATGCCCCTTCTGTTTCTGAAAGTGGCAGTATTTCTTTGATTTCTTCATAGCTTCAGTCTCCATTAGCTTTCTGGGATTTTTAAGGAGGTTATCATGCTGGATGGCGTAAAGGACCTCCTTTCTCAGGATGTTCAATGGCGTATAGTCATCGAAATGCTTGATCAAAGATCAACCTCACTCCTTATTTTTTTGCTCGTCTTTCTCCTTTTTTTTCTCGACTTCAAAGTATCTGAACTTGAACTTGTTAATTTCCTCCTGTGTTATATACCTTTCTACCAGGTCGAGCAGCTGCTCTATTGACTCGAGCCATTCTCGCACCAATGCATTGGCTTATTTTTTGTATCTAAGCCCAAAGAACAACAGGTCGATCAAGAACTCAATTCTAGGGTTATCTATTTTCAGGACCTTCGTGTTAAATCTAGTAAAGAAATCACAGAGGGACTCCCCCTTGCCTTCCTTGATGGTGAGAGGTGGGTATGGGGGAGCTTCGCCTTCCTTCTGCTACCAAACTGGTGCAAGAATTTGTTGCACAGCTGGTTGTAGGAATAAATCGATTATAGTTCAAGTTTCAAGAACCAATCCAGTGCGATGCCTTGGAAGGTGGTTACTAGCATCTTAGCATAGATGTGCTCATTGTGTCCATGCAGTTGCATCATGTGCTTGAACTGTATGAGATGCTCATTAGGGTCGGTGGAGCCATCGTACCTCGACAAACTTGTTGGGACTTTGGCGTCAATGGTAATGCGCTCGTCGATGATATCCTGAATGAATGGGGACCTTCTCTCCCAACGAGATCTTTAAGGAGCATCCAAGTTTGGTGCTCTGTCAGTATTTCTCCTCGAAATCTTATCGAGGCACCTGTTCAGTTGTTGGACTTGATGGGATACTTCTTCCCATTCATCCCGATCTGTCTGGCTGGCATTTTGATCAAGACACGATCTAATACGCTCGGCCCTATCGCGCTGCAAGGCTTGAATGGGCCGAGACACAAAGTCTATGGACTCTCCTCTTTCCTCGCGGTAGTACACCTAGAGCGTTCGACCTTATCGCGCTGCATGGCTCGATTAGGTTTGACGTGATCTATCGAGTCCACTATCTTTTCCCGTATTTCTGGCCGTTTCCTTTCTTTCTGTGAGCGTCTAGGACTGATCTTGCACCGAGCGGGCGGTCGCCTAGATTCTTGGTGGCCACAGCTGTTCTCAAGAGACCTATTTTTCTGCGGGTGTGGTTGCGGAGTTGCACTAGCGGTGGGAGCGGGCACTGTAGTGTGCCTATTCAAAGCGGCAAATAACTAGGCTAATATTTGAGCTGAAATCTACTCACTTATCAGCTGCATCAATTGGGGCATGGTAAGCATCACCACATGCTCTTAAGGGGCACTGGTGCCCGGAGCGTGTTTACCTTGTTAGGGGTTAGGGAGAGGTGAAGAAATGGACCTCCTGTTCTCCTCCCTTTTAGATGCTGCTCTGTATGTGTTTACCATTTTTCTCGCTACAATCTCAATATTTTCCCACAGACGACACCAAAATTGATGCGGCTGAAAGTCGCTTATAATGAAAGGGTAGTGCTTGGGACGGATTCGATTAGGAAAGTTAAGTACTCAAAGCTGTATATCTCTCGTGGTCTGAGATCTGCAACCACAACACATGTTAAACTAGCCGAGGTGCTCTCGGCTAAGGCACTCCTACACTCAAGTTAGTTCTGATCGACATATGAAGATTGAACAGAATATAGAAAGTGTATAAAGCTTTTAGCGTATTAGGTATTACCTTGAGCGTAGTTGAGTCTGAAATATTTATAGCCTTCTCCATGAGTGATTTGACCATAGTGCCCTTATCAGGTGTACTGGCTTTTGTCTTTGCCAGGAGATTGATGGTCATTCTATGTTCAGATCCCAGTACTGTTTCAGGTGGCTGGATCTCCTATTTTTTTGGATGAACAGTACTTCTGAAGGCGCTTTTCTGCCAAAGGTGGTGGTAGGGTTGGCAGAGTTGGTGGTAGTAACTGTACCGGTTGTCACATATCATTAATGCGGAGGCATGCTGCCTGTTAGACTAATAAATGTGGTGAAGATCCGAGTCAACGTTGGAGTGCGTCTTGTGATCAATACATGTCAACTAGACCCGACTGTTAGAACATCTTGAGTGGTCCTGAGGTCGATGCGGATCGACCGCGGACCTTGTCAAGTGAGGTCGATACCGATCGACCAAACAAATTTGATGTTTGGCCTCCTAAGCTATTTCACTTGATGTTGGGTCTATTGAGCCTACTGGATTATCCCATATTAATTTCCATCTAACATCTTTTTTATTTTTATTTTTAAAATATATTCTTTCATAACCTATATATTTTTTTCTAATAATCTATTTATCTTTTCTCTTTATTTTATTATTTTTATTTCTCTCTACCTATAATCTATTAAAATCAATATAATCATTATATTTTTAAATATTATATTCAAATATATTTTTATTTTTATATTATATTATATAATTAATTTTCACCAAAATGAAAATGTTGAAAACTGAAATGAGTTTGAAAATGAAACCAAATAGAGTGTAAGTTTTGCTTTTGCTTTTAAAATTAATTCTGCCACAAATTTACGTCAGAATGACTTGTAATGGGATGAGCTACTTCTACTCTCTCTCGCTTTCACCGCTCATGTACCTCAATTTGTCAGACCAGTATCGCTTCCGCCACACTTTCGTTACCGCCGCCACCCGCCGGCACCGCCGCCGCCGCCTCCTCAAATACTTTCCCAATCCCAATTCCAATCCCACACCCACACCCATACCCACAATCTTCAAGCTCTCAGATGACACCCTCCAAATAGCCCTTAAACCCCCTTCTAATTCCCTCCAACCGCTCGAAACGAAGCTGCGTCAGTTCATTGACTTCGGCCGGGAAGCTTTTGATGACTTAAAGACTGTCGTCACTGTCAACGGTCAAAATGGAGGTGTCGTAATCTCCTGCAGGAGGTCTACTGTTGAATTTGTAATTGCACTATTTGTTTCCAGTTTGGTAGTTTTCCTTGCTTTTCGGGGTCTGTTTAAACTTCGGAAAAATGGGGATGAAATTCTTATATATAAGAGGGATAGGAGCCTGGGTGGCAGGGAGGTGGTGGTTGGGAAGAGGGAGGCAAATTGGTCGGCAAGCCGTATATCAACGCCATTGAGTTCGGATAATGCTACTAACTATTATCAGAAGCAAAGAAATAGAACAACATTGGGTAGCAGGCGGAAGGAAGAGTTGCCTCGGTGGTGGCCGCAGGTGGTGAATTGGGTTCCCCTTGAGACCAGCAATAACGAGGAATATCAAAGGATGGCTAACCAATTGATTAAAGGTTGGTTCGTGTACTTGGTTGTCGTTTCTCTAACTTTCTGCTCTTTGCCCAGTGCGATAAGAAATGAAAAGATTTCATATTCGCTATTTGTTTGTTTATTTTATTATAGGTATCAAGAATTATATCATGAAATTAAGTAGGTTGTGTACTTCAATGGATATACAGAAATATGACTAAAAAAGTGGGCTAAGATGCTCCTAAAAATTGGAAATTTTGCTCTGGCTTGTGAGGACATCAGAAGTACCATTTTGCTGACAAATAAGTGTCTTGCATTTGAAGAAAATCCAGTCTGCACCAAGTAAATGATGTCCCAATCACAGAAGGAAAGGTTATTAACTAACTTTGCGTGGAACAAGGTTAAACTTTCTAGTTCCAATGCAATGTAACGGCTTCAAAAGTTTTTTGTGAGTCTTGCTGAAGTTTAGAAATGATTCTAGAATCAAGGTTTAACATTATGCAAAAGTGAAAATGGAGACTCGTAGAAGGGGAAGATGGTTAACTAAACTAGTTTAGGCAAGATTAAACTTTCCTAGTGCCAGTAAGGGTGAAAACTTAAAAATATCTGCTCCTGAAGTTTAGATATGTGAGGCTGAGATGGGTAGAGAGACTCAGAAAAGGAAAAGGTGGTTAGCTGACTTCTTAGAGATCATGGTTAAATGTCTCTATTCCCAATGCAGGTAACTAATTAAAATTCTGTAGGAGTCTTGTTGACATTTAGAAATGTGATTCTGAAGTCAAAGGTTTGATATAAAAAGAAAATGAAAGAAGGGAGGGAGTTGAGTGATCTTAGCCAAAAAGTTGGGTAGTGTCATTTTGGCTGCTGAGGTGACGGTAGATACTTCTAGTTAGAGTGCCCTGTGGTGTTTTACTGTGGGCGTGCTAATATTACCCAGATTGGTAGTGGTGCCTCAGGTGGCATAGGTGCTGCCTCCAAGTAATACTTAAACGAGATTTACTTCAATATCTTAATGGGCTTTAGGGGTTTTCTTGAACGTGGGGGAGGCGCTTTTATACTGACTCAATAGATGGCAGTTAAGGTGGGAGGACAAGAAATGAACAAAAGGACATTGCAAGTTATTTTTCTATAAATTTAGTGTTAAACTTTTAACTTTATCATTCTCCCAAACTGTAAGAATGAGGTTATTGATTTTAATCAGTCTGTCTGAATTTGTTTCACAGCGACAATTATATCCAAATTTACTATAATATATTTGTTTGATGCACAGTGAAAGCTGTTGAATGTCATACTGTTTTTCACTTCTTTCAAAGAAAGAGTATTTCATATTTTTCGTCATCTACTGAAAAGAGCGAATTGGCAACCATGATAATGATAGAAGCTAGTAGAAGAAGGTAAAATATCAGTACATGGTTTATGGGCCTTCTTTTTTGAGGTAAAACATCAGTACATGTGGCCTTCTTTTTGAGGTAAAATATCAGTACATGGTTTATGGGCCTTCTTTTTTGAGTTAAAATATCAGTACATGGTTTATGGGTCTTCCTTTCTGGTGTCCTTTTGTTTATGTACATGGTTTATGGGCCTTCTTTTTTGAGGTAAAATATCAGTGCATGGTTTATGGGTCTTCCTTTTTGGCGTCTTTTTGTTTATGTAGTATTATATTTGTTATTGTACTATTATTCTGGCTTGATTGTGACCAAATTTGTGTAGAGCTACGACTCTGAATCTATCGCACTGATGGCAACGTTTCCCTTTCGTATAAATCTTATTTTGTCTTAACGAAGCATTCATTGTTTTTACATCTCACAGTCAATTATTTTGGCATGTTGTGTCTTCTTGGAGGGCTAGAGTGGACCGCTCTAGTTTCATTGTACCTTAAAAAGATGGTACTAGGCAAACTTTTATTTATGTTTTTTGGGGGACAGCTAAGAAAGGAAATAGTTGCAGGATAAAATGTGTTGAACACATTTAGAATACCGTCAGAGTTAATTATCCAAAATTGCATACTTTGAGATGTTGTAAAAAGAGGCGAACTTTTATTTCTGTGTTTTTTGGGGGACAGTTAAGTAAAGGAAATAATTACAGGATAAAATGTTGAATTCATTTAGAATACAGTTGGAGTTAATTATCCAAAATTGCATACTTTGAGATGTTGTACTAAATAAAATATGAGGTAATGTTTATTATGTAAACTATGAACTTAAGTTCTGACATGTGTATCCTTCTGAAATTCCAACCTTAAACCAAGAGGTCATTTGTTAATACATGTGGCCTCTTGGATACTTTCAGTGTCTGACCGTACCATATTATATTTGTCTATTTCACCACTGTCCCTCCATATGTGTGCATGTGTTCTGTCTGTCTGTTTAATGAGTAGCATTTAAATTTTCACTCGGGGGTAGTTGATCACATAATTGGAATCAAGTATTTTACACCAAGTAATATGCTTAGCTCATGGATGCATGGGCAAATTATTATTGATTAATTCATTCACCATGATGTATATCATTCTCTTTCCTAAAAGTATTGTCACTAGAAAAGTTGTTGTTTTTGGATTCAAAATAATGATTTCAATTTCTACTTACTATAGATGATGGCTCATTTAGATCTTTTCTGTTATGTAGTTGGACTTTATTTTCAATATGTCCCCTTTGTGATTGTTATCAAGCCATCTCACCTGAATTGGAATTTTCAATGTTAATATCCAGCAATTATGGACCGCAAAATGAGTGGGGAGGACATATCCACAAATGATATAGTTCAGGTTGGTAATTTACTACCAGTCTAAATATAACTGTTCATGTCATTCTTACCCCTATCATGCAAGTATTTGAAAACTTATTTATATAAGAACATTATATCTTGTATTTTATTCAGCTTGGATTTGCTAGTTGTTGCTGAGAGACATCTGTCATGAGGCACTTATTGTGTTTTCTTTTCCTCTTTTTTCCTTTTTATCTATTTAGTGAGTGTACGAAGATGAATATGCATTACTATGGTAACATTTGTTAGCTTAGGCATGTGCTAGCTTCAAGAATACAGCAATAGATAAAATGAAATTAAGATTGTGTTTACCTTTTGACATTGGAAATTACTCACTTTTAGGCAATGTGATAAGATCCTCTTCAGTTTCTAGTTATGACATGTGACACAACCACCACCTTGCTATTGGTTTGTGTTGTTCCACCAGAGTTTTGCATAATGTATTTTTGAACTAGTCATTCACATGTTAATTGCATGATTCATCACATAAAATAATTGAAATATGATTTATCCAGTGTTAATTGATTAAATCTAATGTTAAGCAAGGATGATCCTTAGGGTATTGTTTTCTTCTCATAATCAGTAAGGATCTCATTTCATAAATTTGGATGAGCGGTTGCTGAATATTGCTTCAGCCCATAAGACAAGATAAATATTGCACACGTTTACCATGCAAACTAAATACTACATTTCTTACAACTAAATTTTTTGGTACTATGTCAAACCTTTGTAGTAAAAATTGCAGATGATTATAAATAATAATAATAATCAGGCTTGTTAATTAGATAAGACTCCTAAGATGAACAACAATTATGAAGAACAGTTGCCCATCCCTTGTGATTATATGTTTCTGGGTAGTTCTAGGCAGCTTTACCTTTATTCTTGACCATTCATTTATATCAGAATATGGTATCATGTTAGCCACACAGAATGTCTTAAAGATAATGGAAAGCACCCCAAGTTGTTATGTACTAAAATGATTCATTACTTCTCACCTGTCTGCCACAGTTACGCCACATTTGCAAGACATATGGAGTAAGGACCTTCATTAGCACTGCAAATGCACGTGATTCCCTTTATCGTGTGTCAGTTAATTTTGTTTTGAACTACTGTGAGAGGTATGTTCATCACAGCTTGCAAGACTTTCTAATAATTACCAATTTTTATCAGGATGTTCCTCCTTCTTGCTTCATTTTTCTTTCACATGTTAGTAACTTGATTTGATGGTCTATAGAATATCAAACGCATCCACCTCCATTCAGATGAATGGGGAGGATATGCGGGGGTTCATTGCTAGGATTCAGATCAATGGTGAGGATGTGCGGGAGTTCATTGCTGGCCTTGCTGATAACATAGGAATTGAGAGAACTCTTGCCGCAACAATGGTATCCGCCGCTGTTGCTGCACGCACAAGGTCAAGAATCCTGCAGGCTTGGGTGCGTTATCTGATTCTTGTTTGTGAGAGATAATCTTTATTCTTGTTACCAATATTTTAAAGAGAGGATGCAATAGATTGAAGTCTGTCATTTTCAATTTCTACCCCTTGAAACATGTAATGGGGAGTCAATCTCAATGACTTTGTTGAAAATCTTAAAGGAGATGTGATGGTTATATATATATACAAGTATTTGTTTTATTAGTTTCCATATTCTAAAATGTGAATGTTGAAAGAATTCTTTGATGAACTTGTGTTTCTTCTGTCAATTACATAATTGTTATCAGACCATTGAGCTTTGATTATCTTACTTTAGTTATCGTGCTCCAGGCATTGGAAGTTCAAAATAAACATTCGGAAGCACTGGTCGAATTGTTCAAAGTATGTCTTATTCACCGGATCTTCCCTCCTGAGGAGAACTCAGTATGTGTCTCTGTCTCTTGTTTTCTGTGCAGAGTTTTATCATTTGCTTGTTCTCTTGGTACAAATATATTCTTTTGAGGTTGTGCACCACGAATGCCTCATGTTCCTGTGGTCTACGACTTTCACATTTTGTTATTATTCCTCCATCCAAACACTGGCTAGTTTTGTTTTTTGAGTCCTTCAGAAAGGGAGCTAGTGTGCCATGTGTTCTACATACTTCCTCTTTTCTTTCCTCATTGCCACTATTTTGCAGATCTGTTGTGGTAGGTTGTTACATAAAAAGTTGAAGTTCTAATACAAGTTATACTGGTCAACTTGTAATATTTTCCTTCAAGTAGGGATCTAGTAATTTTATCTTTGATCTATTACTATTTGGCAGTTCTCTTGCTTAAAAGTTTATTTGCCACTTTTAAGAGAGAGATTAATATCTATCCTCTAAAATTGGTTTGTGTTCCTAGTTGTTGTGCAAATGATTTTATAACAATCTTTATGGTAATTAATATCAAGTTTTAGTTATTGATTGAAGTCACAAGGAAATACAATTGAAATAAGAAATAAACAAAAAGGTGGGGATAATTGCAATTTACCACCATGTGATATTCAAAATAGCCAAAAAACCCCTGTAAAAATTATATATATATATACACACAAAGCCCCCCCTTTTATTTTCTAAAATCATGCATGCTGCCTCCCTCTTCTTGTTTGTTTCCCATTTAACCTAAATTTAGTATAAAAGGACTAAATTACTCTTAGTCATTTCATATATTTTCAATTTAATTTAATATTTATAAGAATATATTTTTTATTTATATATATAATTTATATATGTATGTATAACTTTTCTTTTATTCCAAATTAAATAATATTAAATATCTATAAAATTATATATATAATTATTTATAACATATATATAATACATATTAGAGGTGATTGAAATTTTTTATGTTTCTTTTCTTCTGAACCTTCCTCGTTCTAACTTGGTCTTAGAGGTGTTATCTCCTGTGATTCATTTATTGCAAATTGTTAAGTTTTGTACTCCTTTATTAGGTCACCAAAAATTAAATTAACTAAAAGCAATAGAACATCCACTTGCAGATAGACATGGAACACGATTTTCATATTGTCTTGTGGTTGGGCTATCTATATGTAAAATATTGAGGGAAGTCATGCTGCAAAATTTATGAATGATAGTAAATATTTTATTTATCTTCAACTGAATGCTTTTATAGTGGACAACTATTCCCCTCCTGATTGATATGGTAGATGAATGGCGGGGCCAAAAGTCTTGAGTTTTTCAATTTGATTCATAACTTCCCTCACAACATTTATGCTGAGTTTGGCAAGCATTGCGAAAACCGACTTTAAAATAATTGAGCTGGTAAAAGTTGATTTATGATAAATTGGCTTAATGAAATTGAGGTTGGTCAAAGCTCCCTCTTGTAACTTTTGGAAACACTTGTTATTGTGTTTGGGTAATCTAGAAGTGCTTCCAGTGCAGGTTTCCAAATGCTGTGCAAATGGCAGCTAGATCAAAAGTGATTCTTGGTTTAGGCCGAATCTAAACCTGATTTTAGAGAGTTTCAGCTGCTAGGTCAAACTCACCATGACGTTAGTGCCTGAAAAAGAATTACTTCAGACCATCTTTTTGTGTCACCCAATTTCTTCTAAACAGAGGTGGAGTAACATGTTTGATGTCCAAACATGATTTTAGGAGTTCCAAATGCTGGGAAAACTCACCATTACATTAGTGCCTGCAAAAATTACTTTCAGGCCCTTTTTCCATATCTCTAGTTTTCCTTCTAAAGTAATGAGACGAAATAACATGCTTGTGATTTTCATTTGATGTTTTACCTATTTTCAAAATGCTTTTGTAACATAAGTAGTCTTGGCATTTACAGTAGACAATAGTAAGTTGGTATACAAGGGCAGGCTTTTTGGAATGTTCTAGGAAAATTTTCATAATTTTAGAGGGAAGAATACATATGTAAGTCCTGTCAAATCATTTTATATTTACATATATAAGGGTAACAAGTACATCAAGTTGACAATCTAACTACCAGTTATTCCAGGAGACTAGGTCTTCCAATGCCTATTTTATATTGATGAGTACACTAATATGCCGGTCTTCTGCAATGCTACTTTAGTCTTTTGTCATGCCTTTTCTGTGTCAGTTTCACACTTTGAGAATACTGGATTATGACAAGCAAAATAGGGCCTATATGAAATCTGAGAACTTATTCTCCCAAGTCTTGTCAAATGCAAGTGAAGAACATTAAAAGTAGCCATTCACATATCAGGTTATTCAATTCACTCTCTCTCTCTCTCTGATTTTGGGATAGAGATTTCCCATCTACTGTGCTATTTGCTTGCTATTGTCAGTTAACATTTGCTTCTTGAATTCTCTTCATAATATAATTCAAGTGTGGATGTAACTATCTCTATCTGTGTTCTTTCATTACCTCATCTTTAACAAAATGTATGCAGAAAGGTGGAAACATTGCCTTTTATCCTACCTTATCACGGAATACAATATTGACATAAGTGCATCAGGTTTCCCATTCAAAGAAAGATATGAGCATGTACCCTGACAAAGAAATATGTTATAGGCCTTCAATCCTATATACTGCTAATTTACCTTTATTATTGAAAGACTATAACAATAATTTTTTTTTTAAATATGCTAATTTATGTCTCTAATACCGCAAGTGGTGTCCTATCATGATTAATTTAAAGTATTTATGGGAATATATTTGAAGACTCATCCTTGGATTAGTTGACCTAGTAGTGCAATTTGTTGGTGGGGAATCTGGGGAGCTGGTAGTTATGATATTATATTCATGGATTGCTGCAGCCTGAGATGGAAATGGTCGCTCGAGGCCTTGACAAGTCTTTAAGTGTAGAACAAAGAGAATACATATTGAACTCATTCTTCACTGTTTGTGGCAAATATGTTGATCAAAGTGTGGTGGAAGCACTGGGTTTGGTATGTCATTCTCGACTTTGAACTTCATAATATTGATTTTCTATTCAATTTGTTTGGGAATATATCTGGATAACTTTTCAGCTGAAGTGAAGAATATTATTCTTTAATTGGAGTATACATAAACATACCTCTATTCTACACACTTTTGGAAAATTTTGAGTTTGCTTGTTCTCCTCTTAGTTGATTTTATATGTGAGCACTTGCATTTTATCTTCAGGAGAGGACAAAAGCAAAAACTGTTTGTTTACTTAAATGGTGCCACGAGTAACAGGAATAATCCCTCACCTACCAGAAAACTTTTTGGCTGAAGTGGAATCTTAACAGCAGTGAAAAGTTTCCTGTTAAGCTCCATCCTTTTATCCAAAGTTCCTCCTTCACCCCAGTCACTTCATCCAAAGTTACTCTTCCATCCACTATCCCTCTCACATACCTGACTGAGTTTTGACTAGGGGGAATCTCCATTCTGGTAACCATTTTTTCCAGTAATCTTCTGTTCCATCCTCTTGCTATCCGTAAAACCACTTTCTTTGTCTTTTCTTTGTCAGAACAATAAGATTGTGTATATAATTCCATGATCTATTTAAACCCATACCATTCAAAATCAGATCTGAAACCATCTCATTTCTCCTGGACCACAATTAGTCTTATCTATGATGTTTGTATGAATGGATGATAACGTACATGATACCAAGCAGACGACACACAGTGATTAACACAATGCCAACTCTTTGCTGGTTAATCTCACTCCAGTCAATAAGAGAAATTGGAAGAGAAATCCTATGTAAATTACTTGGACCATGTTAAATATTTGTAATGAAGAGCAGATAACATTCATTGATCAACAAAATGGCACCTCATTCCTTCATGAGAAAATTTAAATCATCAGTGTGGTCAGATTGTGTGTCCTGCATCCCCCACTCTCATCAGGGCTACCTTTTGCCGACCACCTAGAATTGAGATCATTACAATGACCTCCATTGAGGTTTGGGTTATTATAGGTATACCCCTGTAGTTTGGGAAATTAAAATTACCTCCCTTTGTTGCTGCCTAATAAATAGGTTCTGTCGTTAGCCAAATAACAGAATTTGCTAACATTATCACTAAAAATTTTTGAATTCAATTTTTCCTTTTAGTTGACTATGCCATTGTGTTGACTATTTTGTTGGACCAAAATGTCTTTAAGTTATTTTGGCATGTGACATGCATTTGTGGGTCTAATTGTCAAAAAACAACCATGGGGGGATTAATGTAACAAATTAAAATACTGGTTATCATTGCTGTTGGAAATAAAATGTAGTAATTAGTTTTTAATTAAATTAATTAATTTAAAAAATAAAGTGTTTAAAAATATTATTTATTTTTATTGTTCTAATATAACCAAAATTAGAACATTACATAAAGCCCCCTGATTAAGTTTAACATGACTTTGTAGATTTAACTATGTTACATTCACCACCTATATTACCTTAAAAACTTGGAAGTGCCTCCCATTATAGCAATATAAACAACCAATTTAACTTCAAGCTAATTGAACTACCAGCAACCAAAATTACTCCAAAATTAACTGCATCATCAACCAAGAATTTCAAGACACACACACACACACACATATATCAAATCAATCAATCCACATAATTTCATAACATATGTTTAGTTGTAGCAAAAATAGTTGTTTGGATCTACACAAATATAGTTGTTTGAATTTGGATAAAATTCTTGTTTAAATTTGCACGAAAGTAGTAGTTTAAATCTCCAAATAAAGAAATTTATGAGTCTTCAATTTTCTCCATTGGCAGCCCCAGCATCGTCCACCCTGCATGTCCATCACAACCTCCAGCAGCATTTGCACTAGCGACAATTGAATCCACAAGTCTGTCAATTGTTGCATAAAATCCTTTATTAAAAGCTAAGTCATCACTCATCACCTAGGAAACCTCCATCTCTTTCATTAAAAGCAAAAGCAATTAGGTTCTCCAGGAGCAGAAGCTTATGAAGTACGAACGTGGAATACCAAAAGTTTACCCATCTCCTGTCTTTCTCTTCTTTCTTACATTGAACATTTGAGTTGGAGGGATATACTCTTGAAATACAAAATATAGATGAAGTGGATGAACAAGTCCAAAAAAATTAGTAATAAAAAAACAAACAACGAAATGAACTACAAGAACCTGGTTCACAAGTCTTTTTTCCCTCTTACTCTAACTTTCTGCATAGGTCTTTTCTTCTTCATAGGTGCCCTTTGATAGGTTTATGGCCAATTGCATGACATTTGCTACATTTCAAAGTACTAGACCTCTCTTCATTCTCTCTTCTTCTATTTCTTCTTGGTCTCCCAATCAATTTTTTGAGTGGAGTCATCAATGTTTTACTTGTTGGTATGTTCGCACAGGGAGTCAAAGATGGAGAGGGAAACCAGCATGCATAAATTTAATAATGCATATTTAGTACGTAACTGGAGCTTATGGCCAGAATGTAAGATCGTCTTTTGCCTCTTGCTCATTTGTTTCAGCACATTCTTTTGTTTAATGATACTTAACTAGCTTCAACGATGTTCTCCTTTTGATGTTATTTTTATCTACTTCACTTTCCAGATAGTTTTTTCCGAATCTATCTTAGCACATTTTGATGGAGATTTAGGGAAACTTGCATGAAATATTACTGCATGTAGACAAAAATTCGTTATTTATAATCTCCTCCACTTGAATTCATTCAATATTACTGAAAATTGAAATGAGTATATGGATTAGGACGCTTGGTCCAGGATTGCTGCACAAAATAGGTTATTATTGTAAGTTGGTTTCATGATTGTTTTGTATTTGATCTTGAGTGTTAAGGATTTAATCTAGTTTACGCACAATGTTGAAAGAATGCTTTGTTGTTAAAATAAGGTAATGTTATGTGACTTGTGTTTGTATATGTAAGTTTTTATTCACACTGAATGAGCTACAGAACCTTTTTGCAAGTATCTCCTTTAAGTTTGAAATTTTTTGCTTCCACGTCCTTTTTTTGGACCTCAAGAGGAAGCAAATATCAGCATTGAATTGCTGGGCAGCATGACAAAATGAAGAGAAAGCTGATTCGAGCTTCTAGAGCACAAACATGCAGCTTATAAATATGGTAGATGTGCAGTAAATGGGCTAATATCATTTAACCCCATTTATTATACAAATCAGGCACTTCACCCCATTGTCAACAAGAAAAGGTTAAAAACCCCCTTATTATTTTAAGAACATGTTCACTGCTTCTTTTTGTGAACTTGATCTAGTAATTTTGGCTGTGTATACAAAAATACCCTTGAATATAAACCAATTTCTCTTTTAGTTGTCCAAAACCTCCCTACACTTGTTGGAAATTGGATATCGCGATTCAACTAAGCTCTAGTTCTTCCTTAGACAAAATCAAACCTCAAATTTCAGCACTAAAGTGGATTTCAATTAATTTTCCCTATGCCAAATTTGGTATATGATCAGGCTAGATATTCAAATGTTAATTCATAATTGCCAAAGATTAACGTGGGATGCATCTTCAATTATGGTGTTATGGACGGAGAGAACTCATAAATCGGCTAGAGTTGTCAGTCTTGGTAGCATTACCAAATGCTTCTAGCATATAACTTGTTTGCAGGTCCTTAGACATAATTCCCCCACTACCTCCACAACGTGCAGCCAAATATTGCATGAAATCTTAATTGGGGGCCTTCTATCATCTAACAGTGTCAAGCAGTGTAGTTCGTATCGACGGTTCCCCCTAATAGTTTTAGGAAACACGGCCTAACAAGAATCACGGTACATGACGTAATGATAAGGATTTCATAAATTACTCTCCATCTGAACCAATTTCAAATTATCTCCTAAAAATTCATAACCAACAATTAATGTCCAAGTATAGGAACAACCAATAAGTAAGAATTGTGTATCTCATGAAGAAGAACGACATATATAATAAATACATTTAACAATAGAAGCACCATTGTCCATACCCACCAATATGAACAAAGAAGAATATATTAATCACCAAAAAACATTGTAATATATCTAAGTAGCAATTAAATTCGAAAAATTTGGGGAAACTATACCAAAATTTTTTGGAATTAGGGTGTGTAACGGTGGCACCCATTCTAGAGTGCGAGGAAATTTTTGCGCTAGGGAGGTAATTTGCCACTTGGAAACTCGCGCTGGGGCAGCTTTGTGGTGGTGGTTAATGGAAAGAAAGAGATCGGTCATCTTCTTTTGCTTGGCGGAAAGATAAGAGAGCAATTTTTTTAAGTGAGGGTTGACCTTGTGTCCTTTTTTTTTGCTTTAAAAGATAATTTTGCCCTAGTGGAAGATAGCATGCGTTGGAATTATTCCTATTCTGTAAATTTGTTTTTGTTTTTAGTTACGCGCTGTTGCTTAGACTTGATATTTTTACTTTATCCATGTGTCACTAACCTATACTCACGTGTGGTCACAAATGATCATCACAATTTAGGTTCCACAGCTAGATGAAGTCCTCCTTTCTTTAGCTGAAGAGATAACTTATATTTGTGACGACGCAAGTTTTTTAGGTTTGTGCATTGTGCTCAAAGAGACATGTTGCCATTTCATACGTGCAGGAGCATACCTTTTGCAGTAGTATATGCAACTTTGGTTTTGAAATTGCCATGAGCATTGTATGTCGTGCGAAGGCTCATTTCCCTTTGCTTGAAGGCACAAAATGTTACGATTTAATCAATCGAAGTTTATCTTAATGCTGTGGAGACACGCTATGATATGCACAAATGTAAACACTCTGGGTGGCTTGAAGCGAAGGTCCTCGTGTTGCTGTGAAGTTGCGCCTTACAAAGCACTTATGCGTGTAATGATGGGTTTAAGTTATAGCATACTCCACTATTTCGAAGTAAGCGCAATTATTCTGCATGAGTTCACAGAATCGTCAGATTGACTTTGTTTAAAGGTGCTGTAAAAAGTTTTAGGCTGCATTGACTTTCTGTGAATATGCATCATATGGGTCGAATTCTTCCCATGCGAGTGCAACTTAATTTGTCACAGGCGAGCTACGCTCTGATGGTTTAATTATTAGATATTTCAATGACCTTTTATCTTAATATTGCTCGTGTGCTAAGTGTATGTGCCCGCCACTGGTAAGCTGAATGCTACCAACCCTCGCGTAAGAGTATGGCCCCAGGCGTTGAAGCGCAATGTTGCTCGCTCTCCTAGTTTGCCTAGTGTACTTTCACGGCATTACGAGCATCATAGTCTATTACCATGACATTAGTGTAGCATCATTTCCCACATATTGCATAATGCACATTCGTGGCATTACGAGCATCATAGTTTATTACAACGGCATTAGTCAACATTATTTCGTGCTCTCGCCCAAAAAGAATGCACACAATTTGCTTGGCCTTTGAAAACTATATGTTGCGCGCGCTGATAGGAAAGATAAGCTCTAGCTGTCATGAAATAGCAAAATGTCTATTTCAAGACCAAAGAGCTCTTACGCAAACCAGAATTGGGTGGCACACATAGGGCTTCATTCAGCACTACACTACAGATTAGTATTCCTTTTCATCTTGGCGCAAGTGAAAATGAGTATTGATGCTAATGGGCATAGGTGAAAACAACGTTATTGTGGATTATTTTCAGTTTTGCGTGTCTTACTCCGAACGACAATGCATAGCTATAAGAATTATAAATTAGCAAAAGAAGCATGACGCCGGCCGTGCATTGTTGTATTATGCTATGTATAAAAGTGAAAAATAGACTCTTCACCTTTCCCAAGATGAAAAATGTATTATTGCACCATCTCACCCCCTAAAAGCTCATTTGGTTTCCTTTACGCAAGCCATTTTCATTTTTCTTTTACTATTTCATAATAGAAAACTCATTTATTTTTGTTTTTAATTTCTCATAAACTTATCCTGTCATCTTTTTTCACATAATTAACTTCAAACTTAATTTGATATAACGTACTCATTATCATTTCAAAACAATTAATATATATATATATATATATATTGAAAATCATGTCTTTTTAGATATAAAAAATATAATTCGCCTAAATTTTCAACCCTATACCTATATTATAATCTTTATTTTTAAACAAATAATCCAAATACTAAATTATTTTTATTTTTAAATTATAACTAATTTTTCAACTTTTAAAAATGTTGAACATAAAAAACGAAAATGAAAAAAATATCCAAACAGCCATAATTGAGTACAAGCTAAAAAATGTAGGTTTCCTCCATTATTGATATGCAAACACTCTCTCTAATTTATTCTCCTTCCATATTCAATGTTCTCTCGAACCCATTTCACATTCATATTCTATTTTGGCTTCAAAAGTACCATTTCATTAAACATTTCAAAACCTGGAGCAAGTCCCACCAATTATAACCAATATTTCTTCATTTCAATTTTGTCTTCCCAAGTTAAATTAAGTTCGCTTTGCACTAAAATTTTTGCTTTTATTAGTGTCGTACAATGCTTAAGACGGCATGTACACATGTATATGACACGTATTAACATGTTAATTACGATTTCAGATTGAAATTACTTGAATTTTTTTTTTTTGAAAATGGGTTTTAATGTACGTATTTCATTACTTGATTGATTCTTCCTGTGATAATGTGATGGGAAGATGATTGGACAGTTTGATTGAACATGGGCATTCTTCCTTTTTGCCAAAATTGAGCATCAAGTAGGAGATATGACATTTTTTCGTGTTTGTTGTTAATGTTTGCCTAGCTAGTTGAAGTTACTAAAGATGTTTATCATGCCAAGGGTTTGTTGCAGTACTTTGAACTTGTATATCTTACGTCATCAAATTATTTTTATTATTGTCAGAGCATGCTATTTGCTGCAATTTATTTTATAATAATTTATCATGTGTGGATCGATGTTGTTGATTTAGTTGTTGTCCTTAATTAAACAACTCTTTTCATACTTATTATTATCATGCTTTGTATGTGCTGTATTTGTTATATTTTTTGGAGATGTTGCCATTGGAACTATCCTGAAGTTGAAGGTTCTAATGACACCCTGACGATTTAGTACTTCCAATGCATGAATGCCACAAGTGAATGACCCTCCATCGTCTTTGACTTGAAATTCAGTTAGCTGAAAGATGGTTTGCTGGAGGAGTTGAATTTCAGACACATTTCACAGGGGTGTTTGAACAAAGATGTAGACTAGCCTTGCTCACTGCGTAGTATGTGCAGCAAAGGGGGTGATTAAAGACACATTTCTCACGTTGTTGTGATAATAAGCAAACTCAGTCTCATTCTCGATGGCATTCCATTTCACAAGACATTGCAACAAGTATCCTCGTCTTTTATGTATACTTAAATGAGACGGTGTTCCATTTCACGAGACACTGCAAGAAGAATCCTAATCTCGTCTTTATTTATTTATTTTTTCTCATCAGTGTATGTGCCTTGCAGCATATTCCTGAGGTCAATGCAGCACCTTTTTCATTTCATCATATTTTTACCTTTTAATTAGGACAGGCAGAAATGTAAGGAAAGAAGACAAGCATGAAATGATACCGTACATAGGTATAGGTATAGGTATAGATTAGGGTTGATAAATTGGGTTTAGAACTATAACCCAATCCATCTAGTTTTAGGTTGGGCTGGGTTTAAAATATTATGAGTGGGTTTGGGGTGGGGTGGGGTGGGATGGGTTTTAATGGTTTTAATGTGGGTTGAATTTGAGTGCGTTTAATTAGGTTATAGGTTCAAATGAGTGTGAAATGGATTGAAGATGGGGTAAAAAATAAGTTGAAAATGGTTCAAGCCAAATTCACCCAAATTTTGATTAAAAAAATATCCTCGCAAAATTAACATGTTCTTTCATCATTGTATTCTTAATTATTAAATTTTCAATAAAAATTTCTGTAAGTAACTATAATTTTTATATATAATTTGAGTTAAAATTACTTCAATTTCATGTCACAATTTATAGTATAGATACAAATATCAGTGAGGTTACAATTTTTTTTTCTTGTTTTGAAAATAAAATAATCTTGACGAAAGAGGTAGAGGTTTATTATGAAAATTTCAAAATTTGTATTTACAATTACCTTTCTTTCATTTATGAAAATTATTTGAAATGAGAATTAGATTATAATATTGATGGGAGTAAAAATTGTTTAAGGGATCTAATGGGCTGAAATCCAAAGTGATCGACCACGTGACTAGTCAACTAGATTGCTTGTGATGATATCTGGGCCGAGTCCTCCAACCAATCAACTAACAGCAAGCTAGTCGACGAGCTCTCGGTTAAGGCATTTCAATGCTCAAGTCAATAAATCGACTAGATAGAGCAACAGAGTGAGGGTTTGGAATGAAATGTGCATACCTTTTAAGAGGAGGCTGCCTATGAGCTATTAATAATCTTTCCAAGAGGATTGATATTCTATAGTGCCCCTATCACTCGAAATAGGTCATTTGCCATCATATGGGGACCTTTTGATCTTCTCCTGTTTCTGTACTATTTTAGGTGGTGCCACTTCTTGCTTTCTAGGACAAGGAGGTACATTGGGGGCGTGTTGGCCTGCTGTGGCTGTAAAGGTGGTATGGGCAGGGGCATGCGCCATTAATGTGGAGATGTGCCACTTGACGGATTATTTAATGTGGTAGGGTGGCTATCATCTTTCCTCGACCATGGAGGTTGAGGGGCTGAGCCGATGAGAAATACGACGTTTGGTCAGCAAAATCATCCTAATAAGGCCTTGCCATTAGACATTAAATTCGAGCCTCAACTTGTCAATAGCAGTTGACCAACTTGGTCAAGTCTTGGTTGGCAATGATCGACTAGTTTAGTAGAGTCTTGGGAGTTGTCAATATCCATCCCTTATAGCTTAAGGGCCCCAAGGTCAAGTGCTGGTCGACTTTCAGCTTGGTCCACGATGGATTGGGCCTATAGCTAGCCGCTTGGGCCGTCTTAGGTCTAGGCCTGTTAGGTCATTCCGTATCAAATATAATAAAATTTCAAATGAAATGAGAGTTAGACTATAATGGAGTAAATGAGAATTACTAAATAATTAATAAGAATTAAAATTCCTTTTTACTTATTCTAAAGTTTTAATATATAAATCATGCCAAATGAATATTGCGTTTGTATTTTGTAATTGTAACTAAAGAGTTTTAAGTCACTACGATTCCACTTTATTCATTATCTTCTTTTTGTTAATAATAATTAATTAACATACATAAAATAAAGATAAAAAAATCATAATTTAACAAAATAATATCGTAATATATTTAGCAAAAAATTATGATTATATATATATTGGACCAACCCAAATTCTGCCCGACCCAACTCATTTTGAACCTATAAATATATACCAATTTTGAATCCAATCCATAAAAATCTAGCCCGTACCCATTTCAACCCACCCATTTGCCGCCTACTATAAATATTTATTTGATAGGGTAGAAGAAGGGGATTGTTCTACATACGTTCCAATTGAACCATGGTTCCATTCTTGAGCAACAGTGTTGACAAATTTTATTTTATTTTATTTTAATTTTTTGTGCTTGGGGATTGGGGTTGGGGGAGGGGGTGTTTGTGTTTGCTCGCGCGTGTGCGTGCGTAATCAGAACTAATTGCTGAGAAGACTCGGCATTAAATTTGATAACGTTATGGTAAAGGAGTGGCGGAATTCATGTGGATACCAAAATTATGAAGTGTTGTCGCCACCAGGCAAATCAAATCAAGGTTGGAGTTCCAAGGTTGAGGAGTGAGGATGCAAATCAAGGCCGAAGCTACTTGTCAATTTAAACCCAGACTACAAAGGAGGTTGGAGTTCAAGACCTTGTTTCCTTGTTGGCATATGGTACTATCGCATAACAACGAAGTTCTTTTGGGGCAGCTGAAATCGTTGGGACTTGGAACCATGCCCTGATGAAGCTCCTTTTGGTGTTGGATTAATTTCGTCAGAAGAGATCGAATTTTACAGGTACTTTGCTTTATCATATAACTATTTGGCACTGCTTAACTTGAAATGTTTGCCAGTAGTAGTAGTAGTAGTAGTAGACTGGTGATAATCTGCTCTTGCAAATGCGCTATATCCTCCTTTTGCTCACATTTACTGGTCAACAATCTTTAGCTGCCTTGTAATTTGTTACCTTGCTATCTAACCTGCTTCTTTATACATTGCTTGGCTTGCACCTTTTGTCATGCAATTAAAACATTACTCGTTTATTCATTTTATTGTCTTATTGGGGATCTTTGTGTTGAGAAACTTAAGTTGCCAGTGATTGC
The DNA here is from genome assembly GCA_014898725.1 of Jacaranda copaia. Taxonomy (NCBI): domain Eukaryota; kingdom Viridiplantae; phylum Streptophyta; class Magnoliopsida; order Lamiales; family Bignoniaceae; genus Jacaranda; species Jacaranda copaia. Next base: position 2,968,162 of record JACGDI010002876.1, read on the forward strand.
CATGTTTAAATTGCCTGAAATCGGTTAGGCATTATTCGGTTCTTTACATTCACACAATGGAAATCCAAAGATGTGGCCATGGACAACACTTTGGTGTCCCATATCAAACGGCGCGGTGATTGTACTCCCTCTGCCTTTGCCAATGTTTGAGAAATCGGATCGGTGATTGAATTGGTGGACCTCATTAGTTATTGGTTCAATTTGTTTAACCACTGATTCAACTGATATGACATTATAATTATATTTACTATTATATAAATTTATGAAAGTCATCAAAAAATGCAAGAAAATATATGCAAGGGAAAAAATAAAAATTGGCTAGTATTTGCTAACTTCATACAAACTCTATTCCACAATAATATGCATACATCAATTTAAAATATCAAATCATGAAATCAATCTTTCAAAAAAGTATCCTTATAAAATCTATTACTACTTACACGAATAATAATTACCAACTCAAATAACATAAAAATTTCAAAACATAAATTAAAACTAATATTATAATAGGTAACTAAGTCACTATACACAAATGTTCAATTACCTTGAAGCCTAGTTCTTGAATTTAGGTTTAGAGTTTGATATTCGGGGAGAATTTGAAAGAGAGAATGGAAGAAGAAGAAAAGTTTAAACTCTAAAAAATTTAGAGAAATTTGACCTCTTTTATTTTTAATTTTTATTTTAAAAAAAGTATTGATCAGTTTAAAATTAAAACTAATTCGCCAACTCAATCGAATTTTTATGGATGTCAACTAATTTTAATTATTAAATTGAACCGAATTTTTTACCGATTCCCAATTGAACCCATTGATCCGGTTTGATGTCTTAATCATTGGCCTCTGCCTCACTACAATGCGAAGCATATTATTTCCGCAGTATGCATTACCATTTGATATGAAAACGCATACGTCCCGTGCAATCATAAAAGTATGAATGGCTCCAATGAGTTTTTAATTTCTTGTCATACTTGTTGTAATTCTATAAGTATAAAATAATAAAAGAAGAAGGACATGATTCATTCAAGTTTGCTTCGCCTTTCTAATATGGCTTAAATCTAACGCAAGGTTCTCTTCTCTTTTTCACACCCTAAACTCTTCTTAGAAGATTGGCAGCTAATAAAAATCCTTTTTTAAGTTAGGGATAATTGGATTTTATTTATTTATAATGTTGTAGTTTAAATATAATTTTTTTTTCTTGACTCATATATATACGAACACCAAGAGTTTGTAAAAATTTGAATTTCAAACTTTCCTCTTATGTGTGTGAGATGATGCCATTATGTCAATTGACCACTTGTCAAGTATAATTCAAAGTTATTTTATAGTCATGATTTTTTGGATATTATGAATTTCAAATAAAATTAACTTTATATATATATATATATATATATATAAAATTATAAGTGGTTGGTCAATCCATGCCTCATTTCTACCTTGAAGAAAGTACCATTATCTATTCAGACTTTACAGTTGGCTCATCCCTCTTAAACAATTTTTATCATAATTATTCTTCTTTACAGTGTGACAAGCCTCTGAGAACGATCAAAGTAGTAATGGGTTACATGGGGATGAGTCATGACTCTGTGTGTGTGTGTGTGTGTGAATTAATTAAATCAATTCGTCAAATAGGTCAATTGAAGCCTAATCACAATTAATTAGGATCGATCTAAGCATATTGGATTAGTGTCTTAAATTAGGAAATGAATTTTGTCCAAATTAATGGAATTCTTTAGGTTCACTAATAAATTAAGTTCACAACTCTTACATATGACTTAGTCGATTCCTCCTTTTAATTTAAAATTAATTCAGATAAAGTGAAGTTGAAAACAAATCAAGGCTAGATTCCTCCATCATGTTTTCTTTATATTGAATTTAGGATATAAATAATTAGTCGAAATTCAAATAACTCAACAATTATGTTCTAATTGTTTGATCTCATTACGAAATTATAAAATTATTTTCTTAATTTCCATCCAACCTCGGTCAAGAATTTTCATATCAATGACAATGAAATACATAGGAGATGCAGTAGCTATTCATCTAAATAAGTGATGCATACACTCATTAACAACCTTTATAATAATGAAACTACTTCCAAAATATTTTATTTGAAATAATCATATAATAAATGAAGTACGCGTAATTAATCGTGTAGAAGATTATAATGGCGTCTCAAGTAAGATTGTAACTAATCTTACACTATCATAACAAGAAAAGAAAATTCTATGTCGCCATGAATAACAATAAGGACAAATAATTTTATATCTATATGGGACAACGAAAATATAGGAAAATTTGAATTTTCTTGGAAACAAACAGACCAACCATGCCCTTGTGCACAGTATAAACATAGTTTGCATTGAACTAAACAATACGTGTGGCTGTTGATGCGTCGCGCTAGCTTGTGCTGGCTACCGAGCTGCTTGGCGCACGTTACCACGGGAAAAGGGCCACGTTATTTGCTATATTATTTTTACTCTTTTAAAAAAAACTTGTCTTCTTTCAAGAAATGAGTTCAATATTTCTCCTCCATTATAATTCAATATACCCATCATATGGATATATAAGTAGCTTTTTTACTAAATAGGATGTCAATTGCTTGATGAAAACTTTGATGATTAACTTCCCAATTAATTACTAAGTTGGCCATTTTAGAAATCAGTTTGAGACTACTTATGGAATGGAGCTATGAACTAATTCTACCTTCACGATTATTTGAATTGAAACGTATATATATTATTTGAATTGACATATTGATATGTTCATAATTATATGAAACATATATATATATATATATATCTGATATGGGATAACCCAGTAGGTCCAATATCAAACGAGACGGCCCACAAGGTCCAAAGGTAGAATCTGTTTGGTCGATCGGTATCGGCCTCATTTGGGAATATCTATGGTCGACCCGTATCGACCTGAAAACCACTCCGATAATTCGAGCATTTGAATCTAGTCGACATCAATCAACCTCCGACATTCACTCGGATCCCCACCGAGCATATTGATCTGACAGGTCGAGCCCACTCCAATGACAAGTGGTAGTAGCCGATGCAACCGTTGCCAATAACTCTAACAACCCTACCAACAACTTTGGCAGAAACGTGCCTCTGCTGGAGTGATTTACCCAGAAAAACAAGAGATTTAGCCACTTAGCATAGTATCGGGATCTGGACATGGAATGACTCCCAACCCCCTAGCATGGGAAAAAGCTAGTGCACCTGATAGGGGTACTTGGGTAAAATCATGACCACAGAAAGCTATAAATACTCCAGGCCCAACCACGCTCAAGATAATGCCACTTACAATATACACTTTACATTCTCTCTATTCTATTCGATTATCCTCTCGACCAAAACTAACTTCAGCGTCGGAGTGCCTTAGCTTGGGGCAACTCGGCTAGCTTAACGTGTGTTTGGTTGTAGATCTCAAGCCCAGAACTACATACAACCCTCATTTTCTCTACTCGTAGCTTTTTGCAACATCATTTGGCACCGTCTGTGGAAATTTTGAGATTGCAGTGAAAAAATGGTGAACATACGCAGGGTAACATTTGGAAGGGAGGAGAACTGAAGGTCCATTTCTCCGCCTCTCCCTAACCCCCAGCAGGACACAATCGCTCCAGGCGCCAATGGCCCCCAGGAACAGCTAATGACACTCACCATGCCCTAGTTGATGCAACTGATCAGTGAACAAATCTTCGCTCAGATATCAGCTCAGTTATCTGCTGTCCTGAACAGGCACACCTCAGTGCTCACCCTCGCTGATAGCACAGCTCCACCGCTGCCACCACTGAAAAATAGACCCCAGGAGAATAGTCCTTCCCGCCATGAAGCCAGGCAGCCACTCACTTGGCGCGAAGTTAGTCCCAGATGCCCCTCGGTAGAGAGGAGGCATCCAGAACCACATGAGAAGGTGGCAAACTCAGAGGATCACGCCAGACCTAATCGAGACATGCAGCGTGATAGGGTCGAATGCTGAAAGCATGACTATCGTGAAGATCACGAAGAATCTACAGATTTGGCACATTGGCCCAGTCGAGCCCCGCAGTGCGAGAGGGCCGAGCATCTCAGGTAGGGTTTTGATCGAAATGCCACCCAGGCAGATCGAGATGAGTGGGAGAAAGTATCTTATTAGGTCCAACAGTTGAATAGACGTCTCGATGAGATCTTGAGGAGAAATACTGATAGAGCTCCAAACCTGGATGCTCCTCAAAGGTCTCGTCGAGAGAGAGGATCCCCATTTATGCATGAGATCATCGATTAATGCATCATCGTGGACGCTAAAGTCCCCACCAGCCTCCTAAGGTATAATGGTTCCACCGACCCCAATGAGCATCTCATGCAGTTTGAGCACATGATGCAGC
>JACGDI010002876.1:2980329-2996304 GCA_014898725.1 Jacaranda copaia
GATGTTCATAATGTTAATGGTAGCCTTGCTAGCATTGGTGATTTGTTTTGTTCTCTTACTTTAGGGAAGTTAGAGATATTAAGATGTAGAGTTTATAGGTTTAACGAGTTTGGAGTACCACATTGTGTCGCTTCCTCTAAGGTACTTTACTATTTGTAGTGGGAACTTCAATATTGCTTTTTCCATTCCTCTTGATGTTTGAGGTAGTTAAGAGTTACAAGATGTATTTGAATAGTTCACTCTAAACTTTTTTGTATATTTTGTAGGGTTTTAGCATCATCTTAGGGTTCTTGATCTTTCTATTTCCTTGGACAACTTTTATTCTCTTTTAATGGTGTGGAAGGTTCCAAATAAGGCCTTTTTTTCTAAGTTGAAATGCAAGTTTTTGATTGGATTACATTTTCTAGAGGGCTTTGGAGTAGTCATTTTTTTCTTCGTTAGAGATGAGAGTTAGGGGTTCCTTCGTATTTAGAGTAGTTTGCCTTCGTTAGTGTGATTGTGAAGGGTTCATTGTGACTTTTGTTACTGCTTTAAGAGGGCTAGGATCATTTGCCTCTCTTTTTGGTATCACTTATGTGTTTCCCATCATTATTTAGTAGATTTTCAGGCTTTTTTATTTATTTGTATGCTAGTTATTGCACTTATCTTGTCTCCTCAATGCTTATATTATTTTTCTTGATTGTTTATTGCACTGTTGAACTTAAACTAATTTGTTTACTCTTGGTGGGATAAAAGATTAATTTGGCAAGAATCTATACTAGAAGGGCAAATGAAGGTTCTCATAAGATGCATATGGTAGAACAGCATCATAGGGATACATCCCTAGTAAAGCAGTGTCCAAACCTCCTATAAAGGCATTTTAAAGTGCCTCAAGTTCCACTTCCTTCTACGACACCTCAAACAGACACAAAAGGTTTCGAACAAATGGTACAAAAACCAAAACTGTACTTAATCTACTACTGGGGCTACTTGCCCATGGTCCTCTTGCCATGTTTATACTGGTGAGGACAAGGGGTTGTTTCAATATAGATTACATAGGAATTGTAACATTGACTCTCATTCGGATGTTGACAAAACCGCTTTCAACTTTAATAGCTTGTAGAGTGGAGGCAACAAATATGATTAGGGAAAGTTAGCAATATTCTTTTATTCTCAACTGAAAGAGTTTGCCATTAGGGACTTATCTCGGGCAAGTACTTTCCTTTATACTTAATTTATTTTGTTTTTATATTATCTATGTAATTTTGCACAATTATTTGGCTTTTTTTTCTTTTGTTTTCCAAACTAGGTCTAAAATATGGTTGTGCAAATATCTTGTTGAGCTGAGGGGATTTCAGTTATGATTGACAAGCTTGAGGAAGCAATTGTGGGCCTAATAGCATGTTCAGAAAATGAGAAGTTTACAAAGTTGCTGAAGGAGCATGAGCAACTAAGAAAGCAATACATTAAAGAGGTAAAGATTGGGAGGAAGTCCTTGGAATCTTTCATAGAAAGGAGCTTATGTCAACTGTGTGCAATGAGGGGGTGAAGGAGTTAAAAGGTTTTGTTAAGTTCTTTAAAACAATAGAGATGGGGGCTATCATGATATATGAATAGACTATCCAAAATTATTATCGCATGTTTAGTCTCTGTAGTACCCCCTACAGAACTTGTTGTTGCTTGGCCCCCACTATTCCTCTAACGACTATACTAAGGCGGTTGAGGAATAGTCGGAGGTTGACGCCAAGACCATAGGGGAGGATCTAAGTATTATGGCTTTACAATGAATAGAGTAGGATTTAGACTAGGAGTTAATCTCTCTCTCTCTCTCTATGGCTCACTCTCTCTGTTGATGATTATTTCACCTTTTAGTAGCATGCTAGCTAGTTTTTTTTTTGACAACCAAGTATAAGCTAGATGTTGATTGATGTTTGCATATTTCAATATTATTAGATTTTCATCTTTATTATAGAGGACTGACAATTTTTATGCTCTCTTTCATATTTAATCATTTGGATAATTTCACCTTTCGTGTTTCTCCTTAACCTTCTGCTAGTTTATGGGCTATTGCTTTTGTGCTTCTTTGCTTTTTTGCCCATTTTTCCACATTTTTATTATAATGAGAAATGGATGGGAGTCTTTTTAAAGGTTCTGCAAAAAACGTAGCCTCTTCTTCCTTTTCTTTTTTGGAGGCTCTCTTAGGGATCTTATCATTATATTGTTGTTGTTAATATGCCCCCTTAGGGGTTTTACTTTACTATTTGCTTGTAATATACCTAATTGAGTGTATAAATACAATGTTGTTGTAGTGTATCTCCTTAGGGGTCTTACCATAATATTGTCAATTTGTTACCCCTTAAGGGTTTTAGCATGATGTTGTTGATTTATGTCCCTGTTGGATTTTTAGCATGATGTTGTTGTATATCCCCTTTAGGGGTGTTAAGGTAGTTGTCATAACTCCACAGGTTAGGAGTTTTACAATAATTTCAGTTGTTGCATGCTCCTTTGGGGGTCTTATAGAAGTCTTTTAAGTTTGTCATGCACTTCTTTGAGGGTCTTATAGCAATGTTTTGAGTTTGCCACATACTCTCTGTTGTAATAGTGCCCAGCAACCAAATAGATTGGCATATAAAAACTATTTCACTTGTGATACAATATTTATTGAATGATATTCTTATTGAATGGCCATCTTTATCATATGCTTATTATACTTCACTAGCATTTGGTTGAAGCCCTTAAATCAAACAAGACTATGAGACTTGGTCACACCTATAATGGTGATCGTGAAGCAAGTCTTTACTGTTATGATTATAGAATATATAGGAGATGTATTCGTTCTTCACAACAAGGAGAAAATAGATCCCATATTAGATCTCAAAAACCTCTACGCTTAAATAGCTCATGTCCAATCTCAACCCCAAATGACCCGCAACGTGGTATGAGAAAAGTCAAAATGTAAGGACCTAAACATAGAGTTACTATAGATCGTCAAGTCCAAAGACTAATTATATGTACTATTGTAAGCTTGATACTTGCCATTATTGACGTGACACTATAACTATCTAGTGGATTCTCTTAGCATGTCTTCAATGAACTTGTTCTCTAACAAGCATTCACTAACATATATTCATGTCTAACATAGATTGTCCATAAAATAGGGCAATATCCAATCCCTTGGAGTATGCATCATTAGTACAAGTCTATCTGAATCTTAGATGCCTCTTCTCATAAGATTATATGATTTGAAATATTTAAAATTATGACCTTAGAAACTTATTTCATGATCACTATCATATGTATGACCAAATCCCATAGTCTTGTATGACTTAAAGGCTTCTACCAAATACAAGTAAAGTATAAAAAGCATAAGATGAAGATAGTCATTTATAAGAATATATTTCAATCAAGATTGTCTCACAATTGGAGAAATATTTACATGCCAATTTGCTGCAGGGCCCTATTCCAACAAACTTGTAACAGATTTTTTTCCTCTTGTTTTTGCCAATTTGAGGCTATTTAGGAGATGTATCAACAAGCAAAATTTTTTGTTCTAATGAGTTTTTGGTGTGGAGAAAATGGATCTAAGAAGAGTAGATAGTAGATCTTAATTTGGAAGAGTTTATTGAAAATCTATATCAACACCTTGTTTATAAATCAAAGGTAGTCTTCTTGACTTAAAAATCCTAATTTATGGCATCATGAATGATCTTAGGTTTGGAGATAGGAAGTTGATTTTGTTGGAATAGTATCTTGCAAGCTAATGGAATTGGCCTTGTACAAACTATTACCTTGTAAAGCAATATTAATTGAATGATATTCTTAAAACAGCCACATTCATCTTATGCTTTATTATACTTTATTTACATTTGGATGAAGCTTTTAGATCACCTTAGACTGTAGGACTTGATTTGGTGACCATGGAATAAGTCTCACACGGTCGTGATCTTAAAACTTCAAAGTTATATGATCTTATAAGATGGGGTATCTAAGATTCAGATAGACTTGCACTAACAATGCATAAATCCAAAGGTTGGAGATTGCTTCATTCCATGAGCAATTGTATGAGATACAGGTGCTTGTTAGAGAACAAGGCACTAAAGACCCATCAGAGAATCCACTAGATAGCTGAAGTGGCAAGTTGGTAGTAGCTAATTCTCTTGCTTATGCTAGTGCATATTATTAGTCCTTTGACCTGAGGATCCATGGTAACCTTGTGTCCGGTCCTCATGCTTTGAGCCATCCTTGACTACTTAGTGAGTCTTTCAGGTTGAGATTAGGTATGAGCTACTTGGGATGGACGTTTGTGAGATTCAAGATGGAATTCGACTTCTCGCTATTGTGAAGAGCGACTAATCTCCTATGTGTTCTATAATGATTGATTCCAAAAAATCCTTGCATAAAGTGGTGTGACAATTTTGAAAAGGAGTTTTTCAAAGGTGATGTCACACAAATGGATTCAAACATTGAGGATAGAGACATAATTGCTCATGAAGTTCATAAACCGACTTAACTCATCTTTCACCCTTAGGTAATAGTATACCTAATTTGCAAGAGTCCATTGAAGATCTACATCAACACCTTGTTTATACATTAAAGGTAGTCTTCCTGACTTTAAATCCTAACTTATGGCATAATGAATGATCCTTGGTTTGGAGATAGGAAGTTAACTTTACATTCTTTTGGTTTTAAATAATAGATCCTTACATTTCTCCTCATTTCAATTTCAACTTGAAGATTGTAACTTGTGTAATATAGAACCTGTATTATAAGGTTTTCTATGTCTTTAATTAATTTCCTTGGTTGACATTTGTAACAATTTTAAGATGAGGATTTATTTTCACTTTTTTATTGATATAGAATAGCCCAACAGGCCCAACCCAACAAACTATCAACCTCGGAGAGGGCCCTCACTTCACATGCATAACCCAACAGTGCTTCTAGACTTAGATGGGCTGGATCACTCAACCACAACCACTTGGTTAAGTGGGTTGTTCTCGATCGTACCCAACAAGAGGCTTTAAGCTACTTTGTCCATTTAACCATCCCTCTAGTTGACCGCCATGTCTATTCGATGATTATCGATCAGAGTGCTCATTTCAGCGCTAACTTATATCCTTGCCGCATTTAATGCTCTAACAAGCAGCGTGCCTCTGCATTAATGGTGCGTATCACCCAATACAGTCTTTGCCACCAACTCTGGTAGGGAGGCACACCCTCAAAGTACTATTTACCCTGAAAAGTAGAAGATGATGCCACTTGGAATAGTACTATGATTGAAAATGATCAATAACCCCCAAGTAAGGACAAGAGCCTACTACACTTGATAGAGGCATTTTAAACATATCACCCACCAGGAGAAGGTTATAAATACCTCATTGCTAGCCATTCGCTAGGTAATACCATATAAACTATACGCTTTTACTCTTCTACTCGATTACCTCATTTCAATCATAATTAACTTAAGCATTGGAATTTCTTCATTGGGAGCACCTCAGCTAGTTTAACGTTTGTTGTTGGTTGTAGACCTCAGCCCTTGAAGAATATCACTATTGGATCGTTTGACCTCTCTGGTTGAATTAGCCCAAACACCACCCTATTCACTAAATATAACTTTCAACCTCATCATTTTGGCACCGTTTGTGGGAAACTTGGGATTGTAACTAGAAAAAATAGTGAACACTAGAAGAGCCGCATCTGAAAGAAAAGATAACAGGAGGTCTATATCTCTACCTCCCCCTCTGCCCTACAAAGTTCGCATGGTCCAGTACCCCATAGGAGCAAGTTGTAATGCTGACCATGCCTTAGCTAATGCAACTGATAAGTGAAGAAATCTCTGCCCAACTTTTCGCTGCATTAAATAAGCACACCACCGTGCTAGCCACAACTAGTAATGCCACTCTGCAACCACCTCCACTAGAGAAAAGATCCCCCTGGGATAGTCGTGGATGCCAGGAATTTAGGCAGCCACTTGTCAAGCAAAAAGCTAGCCATATATGCCCCCATAGAGAAAGGGGGAAATTTGAGCTAAGGGAGGAAATGGCTGACTCTGTAGACCACCACATTCAACATAATCAAACCCAATAGCATGTTCCAGACACAACCAACAAGAGAAAGTGGATGAATTAGCAGACCACGTGTCTTGGCCTATTCGAGCTTTATAGCACAATAAGGTCAAGTGTGCGAGACCTCATTTTGATCAAAACATTACCTAAGCTAATTGGGAAGAGGGGAAAGAAGTCTCCCACCAAGTACAACAACTGAACAGACGCCTCGAAGAGATCAAAAGGAGAAACACTGAGAGGGTACCTAACCTAGAGTGCCCAAAAGGTCTTGTCGAGAGAGGGGCTTTTCATTCATCCAGGAGATTATCGACGAACGCATTATTGTCGATGCTAAGGTCCTGACCAAACTACCAAGATACAATAGCTCAACGAACCCCAACGAGCACTTGATGTAGTTTAAGCATATGATGTAGCTGCATTGCCACAATAAGTACATCCAAGCAAAGATGCTAGAAACCACTTTCTAGGGCATAGTGCTCGATTAGTTTGTTTAGCTAGAGCCCTCATCGATATACTCTTATGATCAACTTTGTGATAAATTCTTGCACCAATTCGTTAATCAAAGAAAGGCAAAACTCTCCTACACTCACCTTCACACTATTAAGCAAAATGAGAGAGAGTCCCTCTGTGACTTCTTCATGAGGTTTAACATAGAGGTCCTAAAGATAGACAATCCCAAGATTGAGTTTTTAATTGACGTGCTGCTTTTGGGATTCAGACACAAAAAATACGCCAATACTTTGGTGCGAGAGCGCACAAGGTCGATAGAGGAACTACTCAACCTGAAAGAGAGATATATGACCTAAGAGGAGATAAACAAGCTAAATTTTGAAAACTCTAAGATTGATAAAAAGAAAAATAAGGAGAGAGATGACCAGAAACACAGAGAGAAAGATTGATCTCCAATAAAGCGCTTCCATGACTACACCCCACTGAATATCCCAAGGCGAGAGGTCCTATTTTTCATCTAGTATGACAATCTCCTCAAGAAATTGAGGAAGCTGACAAAGAATAAAGTGATGAAAAAATTGAAGAAGTACTGCCACTTTCATAAACAAAAGGGACGTGACACAGATGAATACTTCAATCTTCATGCTAAAATTGAAAGGCTTTTCAAATAGGGCCATCTCAAGAAATATGTGACCATGGACACACAAGCTAAAAGAAGCAAAACTGATCGGACTCCCCGTAGAGAAAGGTCAATCAGCCTGAGGAGGGAGAACAAAAGAAAGAAACCTGCCCATGAGGACCGACTGCCTATTTGAGGAGTAATTGATATGATCGTAGGAGGTCCCACTGTGGGGACTCAAAATCAGCAAGAAGACAGACTTAGAGGAGGCTAGAGTTAACCAAAGCCTCGTCAATCGAAACAACTTGCTATCTATCAATGAGTGCAGAGCCCATTTCTTTCACTGACAGCGACTTGGCCCACCTCAAAGGAAATAATATCAACCACAAAACTAATTGTCCTATGGTAGTCTCTATTGAGATTGCCAACTTTGAAGTGAGGAAGGCTCTGGTCGATAATGATAGCTCAGCTAATATCATCCTCCTTTCTATCCTGAAAAGAATGAACTTAGGGTAGCTAAAGTTTGAACCTATACGTACCTCTCTGGTCGAGTTTGGGGGGTTATAAATTATTCTGAAAGGGTCCATCAATCTAATGACATTATTTAGGGAGGCACCTCAAAGAAGGACTTTGATGGTGAACTATCTTGTGGTCGATACCCCATTTGCTTATAATGTTATCATTGGCCAACTAGCCCTCAATAATTTTGATGCCATTATCTCAACTTATCACATAAAGATCAAATTTCTAACCTCAGCTGGCACAGGTGAACTGCTGTGTAACATCAAGAAAGCTTAACAGTGTTACAATATTTTGATCGAGTCAAGTGAGTAGAATACTCGACCACAACTAAAGACCTTTGGGGATGCCTCTATAGTGAAAACCGAGGAGGTCCAAGCTCACAAGAAGAGAAAGTTGGAGGATACTCGGGAGAAGCCCATTAGAGAATTTAAAACTATTAAGCTAGAACAAGGGAACCCCAACAAGACAACTTGGATCGGGACAGATATGAGCCCCCACCTGAAATACCTTATGGTTGATTTCTTAAGGAGAAACATTGACATCTTTACCTAAAAGCATCTGACATCTAAGGAATCGACTCCAGTGTGATTGTGCACCATTTTAATGTTGGCCCTCATATAATTCGATCAAACAAAAGATGAGGACATTTAATACTGAGAGGACCCAGATGATCAAAGAGAAAGTTAGGAAACTCTTAGATACAAGTTACATTATAGAAATTTAATATCCATCTTGGCTTTGTAATGTTGTACTCATCCCAAAGAATAAGGGACAATGATGTATGTGTAACAATTTCACAAATTTGAATAAAGCTTGTCCTAAGGATCTTTACCCCCTGTCTCGAATAGATTTACTAGTAGACTCCATTATTGGTTGTGAGTTATTAAGTATGATGGATACATTTCAAAGCTATCATCAAATATTCATAGCCCCCGAGGATAGCGATAAAACTTCTTTTGTGGTTCCCAATGGAGTTTATTGCTTTTTGGTCATGCCTTTTGGTCTAAAAAATGTTGGAGCAACTTACCAAAGGCTAGTCAACTTTATGTTCAAGAATGAAATAAGCAAGTCAATGGAGGTGTACATCGATGACATGATTGTAAAAATGAAAAAGGCCCAAGACCATTTGCTCGACCTCAATCACACTTTTATAATATTGAGAGCATTTGGTCTGAAGCTGAATCTAATAAGTGTACATTCAGGGTTCGAGGAGATAAATTTTTTAGGTTACATGGTCAGTTAATGGAGCATTGAGGCCAATCTGTAGAAGATTCAAGCCATTTTGGATATCACCCTTCCTTGAATAGTCAGAGTTGTGCAATGGCTAGTCAGGAGGATTATTTCCCTTGGGAGGTTCATCGCACGTTGGCAAATAAGAGGCACCTTTCTTCAAAAGTTTTAGAAATGCTAAGAAGTGGGTTTTCAATGGAACAAACAGTGTGATCAGGTACTACTTGAGTTAAAACAGTATCTATCCTTGCCCCCGATGCTTGCAAAACCCAAACTCAGAGAGGTCTTTCAAATATATTTGGCTATTTCGAAAGCATTGATCAGCTCAATCTTGGTCTTGACCAGAGATGGAAGCCATCAACCAGTTTACTACTATAGTAAGTCATTCCAAGAACCAGAGCATAACTACTTGGAGATCGAGAAATTTGCCTTGGCGCTGGTCACCGCAGCCTAAAAATTGCATCTACATTTCTAGTCTTATGCCATGATAGTGTTGACCAACCAACTGCTGAAGCAGATGCTGTCAAAGCTAGATATCTCTGGGAGGTTAAAAAAATAGGCCATAGAATTCGGAGAATTTGATATCATCTTCCAATCGAGAACAGCTATCAAAGCACAAGTCTTAGCAGACTTCATTGCTGAACAAGTCGATCTACCTAAGAAAAATAGCAAAGCCCTTCTCACTTGGACCTTACACGTTGATAGATCTTCAACCACATTCAAAGAGAGAGCAGGAGTAGCTCTCCTTTCTCTAGCAATAGAGGAGTATGATTTTGCAATCAAGCTTAACTACGCAATTACTAATAATGAGATGGAATATAAGGATCTCCTTGCTAGAATGAGGATGGCACTTGATCAAGGCGTTGAGCATTTGGCTTCGATCACGGATTCCCTACTAGTAGCAGAACAGGTCAAGGGAAATTTTGAGACTAAGGATTCCACGATGAGTCAGTACTTGGTGGATGTTAGAAAATTGCAGCAATCATTCAAAAAGTTCACCCTCAATCAGGTACCTCGATCTGAGAACAAGCATGCGGATGCCTTATCTAAATTTGCTAACTCAACTAGAGGCACAAGAGATAGGATAATAATATTTTTGGTCGTTGATAGGCTGTCGATTGGTCTACTCGAGGAGAACCTGATAGGGAGTATTGAAGAGACAGTTATCCCCTTATGGCAGGAACAGATAAAGCTTTACTTGAGTCATGTCACAATCCTCGAAGATAAAAATGAGGCTCAACACCTTCTAAGACAAACTACTAAGTTTGCACTGGATGAGCATAGCCAGTTGTATAAGAGGTTGACCGTCTCTGAAGTGCCTGGATCCCAACCAGGCTGATGAAGTATTGCAGGATATCCATGTAGGCATATGTGGGAACCATTTCGGGGGAAGATCCATTGCACATAAAATATGAAGTATGGATACTTTTGGCCGACATTATTGGAAAACTCTGTGAATTTTGCTCGAAAATGTAAATCATGCCAAGTTCATTCAAACCTGCCACATCAACCTACCACGCCCCGTGGTCAATGTCTAAATTTCTTGACCATTCGACCAGTGAGGGATTGACATTTTGGGCTGGTTGCCAAAGTCAACAGGTCAATAAAATTTCATAATCATGGTGGTCGAATATTTTACCAAATGGGTTGAGGTCGAGGTTGTACTAAAGATAACCAACGCAGCTATCAAGATTTTTATCTGAAAAAACATCATCTATCATTTTGGCCTACCTAAGATCATTATTTCAGATAATATGACTCAGTTCCAGAGCCGAAATAGCAAAAGTTGGTGTAAAGCTTGGGAATCACCTAATACTTTACTTCAGTGGGTAATCCTCAATTGAATAGCCAGACAGAGGTGACAAATAGAATGATCCTCAACCATGTTAAAAGCTATGATACAAGATACTAGGTCTAGCTGGGCAGACAACCTCCCAAAAGTGTTGTGGGCATATAGGACAACTCCCCAAACAACTACTAGTCACAGCCTTTATCGTCTAGTCTATGGGTCTGAGGCAGTTATCTCATCAGAATTCATTCAATGTGTAGCTCGAGTTATTCACTTCCACCCGCTAAGAAATATTTCAGAAAGAAAGCTCGACCTTAAGGCTATTGATAAGTGAAGGCAAGACGTTTACAACACCGAGTAGTGCCATTTTAAGATCGAAGACCTTATTCTCAAAAAGGTAGAAGTGTTTAAGAATATTGACAAACTTGACCCAAAATGGGAGGAACCCTATACCGTGGTGAAGGTATCCAAGCATAACACTTACTGACTTGCTAATATAGATGGAGGTGAACTCCCCTGCCCATGGAATGCCATCAACTTGAAGAAATTCTACATATGAAAGCATATTGTAATCATCCTTATATTTTTTGATATAAATAAAGTTCCAGCAGTGCTACTACTATTTGTTTGCATTGTCATAGTTGTATCTATCTCGCACCATTTCAAGTTTCAAGTTGACCCCGTAGTTGATGAGAAAGTAGCTCCACCCTGCCACTCAAGTTTTAAGTCGACCCCATAGTTAACAAACAAGTAGTTTCACGCTACCACTCAAGTTTCAAGTCAACCCCATAGTCAACGAACAAGTAGCTTCACACTGCTACTCAAGTTTCAAGTCGACCCCATAGTAAACGAACAAACAACTTCACGTTGCCACATAAACGTTTCAAGTCTACCCTGCAGTCGACGAAAAAGCAGCTTCACATGGCCAATCAAATTTCAAGTTGACCTCGCAGTTGGTGTAAAAGCAACTTTACGCTACCAAACCAAAGTTCTAAATTGGCCATGCAATAAACTCAAAAATAGCTATATGCTACCAACTCAAGGCTTTTCAGCCCAAGCTATGTAATTGACCCAGTAGTTGATTAACAAGTCAACCATAAAATAATGAAAATTGACTATAAAGTTGAGCAAAGTTGTTTTTAACAAATTGTAAATGCGCTTTGGCAAGACCATGCATCTCTTAACATTAACCAAAATTGACGTCAAAGTTGCTGGATTTTCTGGATAACTATCTTGATAACTACTTGGTCATCAACTATTCATCCATACAATCACAACAGTAAGTGGTATTCAATGAGAAAGCTATGAAATTGATCTCATTCAACACGAGAGATATCAAAATGATATTTTCATTCATAAAAATAGTCATTACAATGACAATGATATTACAAAAGAGAGAAAGAGAGAGAGAGAGAGAGAGAGAGAGAGAGATAAATAGAAAAGAGAGAAAAAAATAGTAAAAAGTTGGGACATCAAATCTGGCTTGACCATGCTTAGCCGCTTTCTTACGAGTTTTCGTTGGGCTCTGGCATTGCTAATGTAAGCAGTTAAATGGCTTGAGCTAGTTGTGAAGGCCCTGTGACGTCACTCACGAAATCAGTCAAGCACAACACATACTATGTGACATTGACTAGCCCCTCCCTTACTTGGAAGGCAAGGTCCTCGGTGAAAGTAAATTCATTTACCAATTCAGCTAGTTTGGCCTTGACCTTAGCTTCTTTCACTTGGGCTTCAGTTATGGGTTCAATGGGGGTGTTTATCGTAGTATCCCTCTCCCAAACCCTATTAACCCCACCCTCCTTAGATTTAGGGCAAGACTGCACTTTTTCATCTAGGGCAGAGCTTATTCTGCTTTTATCTTCTACCTAAAAAGCGTAGCCTAGATACTTGAGCTGCTTTATTATTTTATGGAACACGTTGCAAGCATCATCGATGGACAGAACCACACTTGCATCTTGGAAGGTCGAGCTCAGTAGGAATTGTTCCACCATCTCTCACCATATTGTGAAGACCTGTTAAGTGAAGGCCGCTTGAGCCTCTTGGAGTGCCTTTGTGCGGCCAGCTGATTGACTAGAGGAGTAACTCACCTATATGTCCAAGTGAACTTTCTTTAGCACATAGTCTATTCTATTTCTCTCCTCAATCGCTTGCACTAGCTGCTGATCCTTTACATTTAGCTACTCTCAAAGCTCAGCCACCTCCTTTATCAACTAGTCGACCTACAGCTAGAAAGACTCAAGCTAAACCTTGAGCGTCTATGTATCCCCTCCCTTTCACAGCTCTTTGTGATCTACTAGAGCCAACTTCGACTAGTAGTAAAAGTGGTATCCCAGCTGGCTCACTTGAAATAGAAAGTGTCAGTAAATAATGTAATGTTTTGAAAAAAGAACTCGATGAGAAATAGTCAACCTCACATTTGCTATATTGCTATAGTAGGTCAGTGCCCAGAGGATGCCAACCTAACTCAGGCCAAGACTTTTTGCTGGTCCATAGAAAAGAGCCTGATTACCATCCATTTAAGCGTGTCAATGCCTGTGGTCCCCAATTGTATGATGAAAGTGGAGTCAGTTATCTCTATGGGGGATCGAGCCCGAAGCAAGGCAATTCCAATTGGAAAAGTTGAAATAGCACCTCGTTGCCACGCTTGCCAAATAAGTTGTAGCCACTTACCGCCTTTTGTTTACCCTTATCGCCCTCTGTCTTCTTAGGTGCCTAGCCTTTCTACTTAGTTATTTATCTTTTGCCCTAGCCCGTAGGGCTACATCGAACATGCTCTTCTGGTCAGGCAGGTTGAGGCATCTGTTTGATCTGGGGTACGACAGGGGTAGTAGTTGATCAGGTTAAGGAGGCATGCTTTACTGTAGGGTCCTCTCATCTAGCAGCCGCTTGACCTTGGCCGTCATTTCTCAATGCTTTTGCTATAGCCTCTACTCGACTGTGGGCCATCATTTCTTCTAGTTCTACCAACAAAAGACAACAAAAACTATCAGAATGGAGCAGAAAGATAAAAATCTATAGTCATCACAGTCGACAAAGATCACTACCTAGCTTATTGCCGGTGAGCAAGTCGAGCTCGATCGACGACAAGCCAGCTAACACTACTCCTCAATCAAATCCAAGATCTTCATCTACCCAAAATCGACCAAGTCCCGAACAAAAATGTTGGCCCAGCTGGGCATTTAGTTCCTTGGCATTTCCACATACCCCCTTTACCACCCCCTTGGAATGTTAAACTCTCTAAGCCCTCAAACATAAAGAAAGTATTTTTTTCACTCTTGGCCATACAAGAAGGAAGGGGTAACTAGGAACTTTCAATGTGAACATGCCGTTAGATAATAGAAGTCAGACTCTTTACGTCTCCCCGACTTTTGAGATATTAGTTAATGGAATCGAATTGAAAAGTTAGCATGAGTGGTTAGCTAGCCAAACAAGTGCATCAACACAACAAAACTATAGATGGTGGCAAAATAATTGAGAAGGAGTTAGGTTATATAGACCTCGAGGCCCATTAGGAGTTTGACTATGGCTGGTGCTAAAGGAAACCTAAGGCTGCACCAAGGGGTGAGCATCAATCATTTTGGTAAAATTTATTGATCGAATTGATCGACTAATTTACCAAATTATGTGAAAATTTATAATTGTTTACCACACATAAATAATCGATTAACTAAAAAAATTAATCAAAAATTTTGGTTTTGTTTGGTTAATTCACCAATTGACCATTTTTTTTTGGAATTTTTTTGTCAACATTATGATTTGACATACATACATTTTATTCTTTTTTAGTATTAATGGTAAGATTTTTCAATTTTTATTGACTAAGAAACATGCATATAATACAAAATATTTAATGTGTGAAGCAAAAATATAATATATATTAATATATATCAAGATTCTAAACAAAATATTGTCATTGGAGAAGTTTTCACTTTTCAACCCACCAATTGACACACAAAATTGCCCAATGACAACTTCCAAAATGAGATAGAAAAATGTGACAGCAGCAAAATTAGCCCAATGGCAACTTCCAATCTCAAGCACCAGTAGCAAAGTAATTGAGATAGAAAAAATTGGCCAAAAGTGATGGAGTGATCCCATGTGATAGCAGCTAAAATTGGATTGACTCCAAGTTAACCGAATTGACGCCAAGTTAATTTCAAAAGACTACAATTGCAACAAATCAACTGAGAGTCTGGGACAAACTATAACCTTCTAGCAACACTCTCAATTAACATGTAAGACCACCTAAAATAGAAGCTAATTTTCTGCCACAAAAAAATTGTGCAAAATATAGACCAACTTAGACACAAAATCTAACATTATGAGCTAAGATCCAAAACATTAAATATGATCTATCCATTCAATCCATCAAAATTCCAAAAGCAATAACATCAAAAGGACCATTCATCAAAGAAAAGCAACCCAAAAAATTCTGACTATAGCAATAAATTTGGCAAAATCAAATGAAAATAGAAGCTTGCAACAAAATTTAAAAACCTCCAAATATCCATAATTCAGTCAACTAAGCATGATCCAAGACAGCCAAATGGATTGACTGTCCCAAAAAACTAAAACCTCCAATTTTGCAAAAGAACATCGAAATCCAAATCAAAATTCAAATAACAAATCATTTCAACAATAATTTCTACATTGCTTATCAGTATCAAACAAGTTAACTCAGAATATTGCTGCTCTATGTTGAATGAATAGAGAAAGTACCAGATCAATTGATTAATAGCTGATATGGGATAATCTAGTAGGCCCAATAGGCCTAATTTTAAATGAGACAGCCCACGAGGCCCAACTTGATACGGTATAATCCAGTAAGCCCAACAAGTCCAGATTCAGAAGAGACAGTCTATGAAGCCCAAAGGCACATCAGTAAGGTCGACCTGTATCGACCTCATTTGGTAAGCCCCGCATTCGGCCCGTATCGACCTGAAGGCCACTTCTGAAGTTTTAGCATCTAAGTCCAATTGACATGAATCGACCTCTGGGTGCAAGTTGGACAAGTTGAACCTCTCGGCATTGATGACACATGGCAGTTGAGGTGACTGCTACCAATGAATGTAACTGTCGCCAACAACTCCAACAACCTCGCTAACAACTCTGGCAAGGATGTGCTCCTACTGGCATGGTTATCCGGGAAAATGAGAGATTGCATCACCTAGCACAGTACTGGGATCTGATCAAAGAATGACTCCCAACTCCCTATCATGGAAAAAGCCAAGTACACCTGGTAAGGGTACTTGGGTAAAATTGCGCCACAACAAGCTATAAATACTACAAGCACTACCACGCTCAAGGTAATGCCATTTACACTG
>JACGDI010002876.1:2999638-3015194 GCA_014898725.1 Jacaranda copaia
CTAAGCAGGCCCAGCTACCACTTAAGCAACTCCAAGCCACCCAACTATTTAGTCAACCCCATAGTCGACAATGAAGCAGCCCCTTGCTACCATCTAAATGGTTTCTAGACATCTTACTATTTAGTCAACCCCGTAGTCGATGGTAAAGTAGCCCTTTGCTACCATCTAAACAGCTCCTAGCCGTCCATGTTCATGTTCATCGTTGATCCCACAGTCCACGATTATGCAGCTCTGCACCACGCTGGCTCAATGATCCACCGTTTATCGACCCTATACTTAGAATGGATGCCATACTATTTTTCTAAGCGAATGAGCATTAACGATCGAGCAGATAAATAATAGAGAATGTGAAGCAATCGACTACGCAGTTCTTTTAATACATAATAGGTAACCAAGTGCTCTTCACATTATTATACAAGAAATTGAACATTATTCAGAGCAGGAATGAAAGAAAAGATGCAAAAGTGAAAGAAAGGATGCATCTTTATTGATTATATCTGTTCAACGTACATATTTACAAGTACAAAAAAAAAAAAAATAGAGCAGCTAGTCTCGATCGGCCTTCAGGGCTGGCTAGGCTCTCCTCGACCACTTTCTACCCAGTGAGCTTCAGGATTTGGTTCCACGAACACCAGCGGGGAAACCACCCGAGGAGGCTCTGAAGGTTCCGGAAGATCGCCCAAGAAATTAGTTGACCGCAGCAAGTACTGCGCAAGGTCAACCTGTCCATCCTATAGATCCCCAATGAAATCTTCCACAAACCTAAACTCAGCAGTTATCTGTTCAAGTCAAGCATTGATCTCAGCTTTCTTCTTTACCTCTTTGGACTGGGGCTCGTCAGTAGCCTCAATGGCAGGTCCTTCCTTGGTAGCCTGGGCAGTGCCGCCTTCCACCGGCTCAGGAAAGGGCTCTAGCTTGTCGTTCAGCATCAGGCTCATGCGGCTTCTATCCTCAGCACGAAAGTAGTACCCCATGTGTTCCAGTTGCTTGATAGCTCTTTGGTACACCTCCTTGGGATCGTCTATCACCGCAAGGGCACTCGCATCTTGAAATGCAGTGTTGACAACAAACTGTTCAACAGCCTCGCGCCGCACACTTGTAGATGCCAGAGAAAGGCTTCTTTGGCCTGTCGAGTCACTTCTGCACAACCCTGAGCCCGACCAGACTGATAACTCACCTGCAGGTTGAGGTTCAGCTTCTTATTAATGTCTTCTGTCTGGTTGCGATCCTCGACAGCCTTCAGCAATTGTTGGTCTTTGGCATCAAGCTGCTGTTCGAGGTCAGCCACCCTCTTATTCAACTGCTCGACCTACAGTTGGGAGGACTCAAGCTATTCAACTGCTCCTTCTTCACTGCGAGAGCCACCTCCAACCAGCAGTGCATGTTGTAGCCCAGTTGCCCTATCTAAAACGCAGCAATATCAGTTGCAAGACAACACAGTTATAATAGAAGAGAATGGTCAAAACTTATTGACCTCTCACTTACCATATTGCAGTAGAAGGACATGGCCTTCATGGTCTCGAGCTAGCTTAGGTTTATGAATTTGCACTGGTCATTCAGGAAGAGGCCGGAGGTCATCCACATCAGGTCATCAGGGCCGGCTGGCCTCGCATCGATCATCAACGATAAATTAATTATATCATGATCCTGATCCATCGCAAACCTTGGAGTAGGTAGACGGGGAAGCCAGAAGAAGGAGCTCTCATTCTCTTTCCCGAAGAGGTCCTAGCCAGTTACTATCTTTTTCCCTTTCCCCCCAGTGGCCTTCTTGGGGGCGGGTTCCTCCAAGTCAACAGCATGCCTCTTTCCCCAGCGCACAGAGTTGCTCAGCTCAGGCGCCCCTTGGTAGGTCGAAGATGCTGTCTCGATCTGTGGCGGTGGTGGGGCGTCGGACGTCAACCTCGTAGATATCGCCTGTTCAGCAGCACCTTTTTGGTGGGCAATTGCAGCGACTTGTCGGCCGGCTTGAGACCTCAATGCTCAAACTTAAGATTCATTTATGCTGCGGGCCATTATATCATTCTGATCTACATGCACAAATAAGTTTACAGTGAGCACAAGAATTAGACGAAACACAATCAAAGCAATTAACCAAAAACTACCTAAGTGATCATCCGTAGGCAAGTCAATTAGGGCTGGCAACAAACCAGCCAGCACCAAACACCTCTTCTCGATTAGAATGGAAGCCTCCATCTGCTCGAATTCGACTAGATCTCAGATGAAGGTGTTGGGCCAACTGGGCGTCTAGTTATTAGGCATCTCCATAAGACCCCTCCACCAACCCCCTGAAATGGCAAGCACCCCAGGCCCTCAAATATAGAAAAAGTATTTTTTCCATTCTTGGCCATAAGAAGAGAATGGGGGTATCAGGATTTTCCTATGGGGTCGAGCAGTAAGATAATAAAAGCCCGACTACTCCCCACTATCCGACTTTTGGGACATCGGGAGATGGAAAAGGTTTGAAAAATTTGCAAAATTAGCAGGTTGGTTGAGAAGATACATCAATATAGCAAAGCTATATAGGACTGCAAATAGGTAGGTAAAAGTTGGGTGATGCAAACCCCCAAGCCGGTGAAGAGGTCTACTATGGGCTGAGCAAGGGGAAACCTCAACCCACACCTTAACCCCTCCTCAAATACAGTGATAAACTCCCAAGGAGGTCGATGCATCCTACCCTAGGACCCTGGCGCTATCATTTGAAATTCATCACGGATATGGTAAATGGCCCTAATCCACACTAGGTCAGCATAGGTTATTTTGGAGGGTATTTCAGTATAGTGGTCCGGGGTAAACAGTCGACCTCGGCATTTCAGAGGACCCAGCCTCTCCCTCTGATACTATCCTAGCCTCTCCATGATTGCTACTACTAGAAGAACTACTGCTTTCAGTCGAAGATGAACTAGATTGGGTGGTGCTCTCAATCTCGCTATCCCTCCTATAAATTATGTTTTCAGACCTACTGCTACCATAATCAACATAAACAGACATGGTTCTGCAAAGTAATGGTAGAAAATAATGCAGATATGACAGGGACACTTACAGTGTTTGTTTCGAAAGCGAAAAGTATGGAGCAAAACACTCTTCAACAGTGGAATTTTTTTATGCTCAAAATGCGAAAGTGTGAGTGAAGGAACTCCCTCCCTATTTATAGGCAATCGTGCATGGGAAACTGTGTAACTGCCATCATGACAGCCTGCTTCGTATCTTAAACGCTTCATATTCTGCACACTTCATATCCGGCGCATTAATAGCCATATTAAATGCACAAAAATTGCCTCCAACCCTGGTCAATATTTCAAAACCTCGGGTCAAAATCTAAAAACCCTGCTCAAAAGCATTAAAACCCTGGTCGAAAGCACAGAGATCCTGGCCAAAGGTATTCCCTGTTATATTCGAACATAAACTCCCTGCTCCTTCTCATCGGCAAGTTCGATCAGGATCAAGAGTTAGGAAAACTCATGATATGGGATAATCCAGTAGGCCCAATAGGCCCAGATTCAGAAGAGGCCTATGAAGCCCAAAGGCACATCAGTCAGGTTAACCTGTATCGACCCCATTTGGTAAGCCCCGTGGTCGATCCGTATCAACCTGAAGGCCACTTTTGAAGTTTTAGCATCCAAGTCCGATCGACGTGAATCAACCTCTGGGTGCAAGTTAGACAGGTTGAACCTCTCGGCATTGATGACACGTGGCAGCTGATGTGATTGCTACCAATGGATGTAACCACTGCTAACAACTCCAACAACCCTACTAACAACTCTGGCAGAGACGTGCTCCTACTAGCATGGTTATCTGGGAAAACGAGAGATTGCACCACCTGGCACAATACTGGAATCTGAGCAAAGAATGACTCCCAACTCTCCCTATCATGGAGAAAGCCAAGTACACTTGGTAAGGGTACTTGGGTAAAATCGCGCCACAACAGGCTATAAATACTACAAGCACCACCACGCTCAAAGTAATGCCATTTACACTGTTTACTACATACTCTCTCTCTATATTCTCCGATTTATCAAAAATTTAACTTGAGCATTGGAGTGCTATAGCCGAGGGCCTCTGGCTAGTTGACGTATGTTCGTGGTTGCAGATTTCAAGCCCAAAACATTTGGACCAACCAGAGTACCTGACTCTCCAACTCTCTGCAGCATTAATAGCTAATCCCACATAGGTTACTTCCACCAAATCCAATAATTGGCAAATTTGAATCATCAAAATAAGTTATTTAATTACTAAATGCACATAAAACTAAATAGAACATATAAATGATATGTAAAAAAAGATTATAACATACCATTCTCAAACTTCTCAACTTTCTCTAAATCTTCTTCAACATTTAATTGATGAAACTTTCGAAGCCAATTTTGTGCACATATTAAACCTTCCACCACCTTAGGAGTAGTTAAAAAATTTATAAATGGATCAAAAACCCTCCCGCTTATGTTGAAAGCAAATTCAGAAGCTATTGTGGAGATAGGAATAGCCAAAATATCTCAAGCCATGTGTGAAAGGATTGGAAATCACTTAGAATTGAATTTCCACCACTTTAGAATATCAAAATCATCTTTATCATCCTACAAGGCCTCATCTAAATACAAATCAAGCTCAGATTTTCTATCAAAACCACTTCTACTCTCTATTTTTTGCTTCTTGGCCATTAACGTATAATGTCCTCTTGGCTTCCCAATACCTACTAATTCACTACTTGAAGTTGCACTTGATTGACTAGTTTCATTTGAATGGCCACTCTCAGATTGAAACATCTTTTTGTACTTTTTAAATAAATCATAAAGTGCCTCTCTCACTCTCTCAAACAAATTGCTTCCATCATCGACACTACTAATAAATTTTTCACGAGGATCAAGTACAATAGCAAAAAAAATAAGTTTATTCATTCTCTTAATATTTCCCCAATATTTGTCAAACTTTGTCTTCATTCTTATACCCATTCCCCTCACATTTAAATCATCACTTCGAGTCCATTCTAGGATTGCATCAAGTAAATCATTAATTTCAGTCTAAAATGTATTAGATGCAACATACAATGAGCCAGAAATGGGCAATGTTGTATCATAAAAAAGTTGCAACATAGTGGTCATTTTTCTCACAACATCCTAATCTATAAAACCCCTTGAACTTGCATCAACCTCAACTTTGGAGTATGGATCTGTTAACTTAAATATTTCAAATGCTCTTTCATACTTCTCAACTACACTCAACATGAAATAAGTAGAATTCCACCTAGTGCACACATCTAAACACAATGAACTCTTACACTAAATTTGCACTGACTCAGCACACTCCTTGAATTTTTTAAGTCTAGCTAGAGATTGCCAAATATATTTCACTGCCTCTTTAACCCATTTGATTGATGAATCCAAATCTTTTAAACCATCAAGCACAATTGGGTTTATTATGTGAGCAATGCACCTCATGTGTAAGTACTTGCAATTTCCAATACTAGTTCCCCAATTAATAAATTTCTTTTTCAAGTGATCAATTGTAACATCGTTTGAGCTAGCATTGTCCACTATAATAGTAAATACCTTATCTATCCCCCACTCAAGTAAGCATGTCTCAATTGCTCTACCAATGAACTCACTTTTACGACTAGAAATTTGACAAAAATTCAAGATTTTCTTATGCAACTTCTAATCCTTATCAATGAAACGAGCAGTGATGCACATATAATTAATTTGCTGAATGGATGTCCATTTGTCAGTAGTTATAGAAATTCTTTGCTCATTCTTTTTCAAATAATTTTTCAAAACCAACCTCTTATCCATATACAATAGAAAATAATCATATGAAAATAGTCCATCTAGAAGGAATTTTGAACATAGGGCATGCATCATGCACAAACTGTCTAAACCCTTCTACTTTGACAAATTTAAATGGTAGCTCATCAATAATAATCATACGTGCAAGACTTTGTCTAATAGCTACTTGGTCAAACTTCCAATTTGACAATGTACCAGTATTTTCACAATCCCCCCAGTGGTTGCAAAGACAAGTGTTTTTGTTTCCTATCTTCATTACTTGACATTTTCTTGCATGCTTTCACGTGATAGTTAAGTGCACTTGTACCATTTCTCCTAGTATCAATAGCATATTCTTTTTGGCAATACTTGTATTTGCCTTCGATAAAGCCCATTTCTTTATCAACAACCATTTCAAAATGTTCCTATACTTTTGACCTTTTTTTGAGAGTTTACCAGATTTTTTAGTTTCATCACTTTCAGGTATAGATATTAAATTTGAATTCTCCTCTTCTTGGGTGCCTTGTGGTATGTGATGGGATTCTTGAGAATTTGAAAACATGTAAAAAAACACCAAACAATCCACAAATCAACATGAATTAGTTCTGCATATATGAATTAGTTTAAAGAATCTACTAAAATTTCATTAAACTTGATGAGTTTGCATTTCTTGCAAATTTAGAAAATATACATATTATATTGTAATCGAAAATTAATATAACAAGCCACTAATGAGGCTCAACCAATGTCTAATGCCTAAATAATTGGATGGTTGGTACAGTTTTACAGAAACTTATATTACTAAGTTTGATGGTTGTTACAACTTGGAATTGAAAAATTAGTATAAGAAATTAAATCCCACTAGAAAGTTAAATTAAGATCTTAAAAAAAATTATTAAGTTTGGTTATTTTACTGCTTGTGTCATGTAGGCAGTGGAATACTAGAATCTCTGTGCTATGCTTATGCCTATTACTTCTATCTCCATGTTAATGCATTCCCAAATCCCAATTAAGAATCACTACTTGAACAATCCAGCATTAGTTTTGCACGTTTGCTCAATCTTTGCTTCAAGAAAATCATTTAATTCATATATTACAACCACATTTAAACAACAAATTGAAAAAAGCATATATATATATACAACTACAAACTCCAAATGTTTTACTAGAGAGCACTAATCTCAAAATCTAGGAAAAAAATTGGAAAAAAAGGGGGGGAAATTGGAAAAAAAAAGGAGAGAAATAAAATACTCACTTCGTGGCACAACGACAATGGTTGGTGGTTGGTGGGTGACCAAGGACCGATAAGACTGGCTAAGTAGTTGGGGACTGAGAAGTGGGGCAGTGGGCACCAAGTTGAAGGGCGAGGATAACTGGGTTCAAAGTTGGGAAGTTAGCACCAAGGCAAGTGTGTGAGACAGTGAGAGCTTAGTCCAAAATGTGTGAGGAGAAATGACTACGATTTTGCAAAGGGCGACTGGCGAGTAACTGGGTTCAGGGTTGGGGAGAGGAATAAGCGTCGGCGTGAGCGTGTGAGAAACAGAGATAGTGAGAGGCTGAGAGGCGAGATCAAAGAGTATAGTCCTGAGTGTGTGCCTTGAGATTGAGAAATTAAATGACTGAAATCTGAAATGACATGTATAAACCCTACCATAAAATGATGTCATTTTTATTTTGGTTAATTTGGTTTTTAATTGATTTTTTCAAAAAATTAACCGCACCGCATCAAAAATAAAAAATTAAAAAAAATAACCATTAACTGAATCAAAAATAAATTGGACAAAATGGTTTGATAAATTCGATTTTGATTCAATTGGTTAATCAATTTTTTCGATTAATGTATAATTTTGCTCACCCCTAGCCACACCGCAACCCTTCCTTAAACATTATTATGCATCCCTATAGTGGTTGATGCATCTTACCCCGAGGCTCAGGCACCAAAAGCTCATATTCATCAAGGATATGGTATATCTCCCTAATTTGAACTAAGTCAGTAGGGGAAATCTTAGACACTATTTCACTATAGTGGTCCGAAGTAAACAATTGACCTCACGATGCCTGCACTTCACTAGGGTCAGCATCGCCCGTAGAAGCAACCCTCTCAGTACTCAAGTTGCTAGAGGTCGAGTTGTTATTCAATGAGCTATTAGAGGTATTCTCAAATGTGCTTCTACACACACTTTCACCCCCAAAATCCCCCTAAAATTGTACATCCTCGAACTTAGTATTTTCATTATCTGAAGTACTAGACATCTTTGTAAAGAAAAATGAAGGAAAGCACAAGCTTGCAAAAGAACTTACGATGGGTAGCTTGAAAACTCTAAAGTGCATAAAGGAATTAGAGAACTTTAAAGGCAAGAACTCGATTAGACCAGATTTCAGCAAAAGTGAAAAGTAAATGTCTCTACTCCGCCTATTTATAGGCATTTGGGCATGAGAACCCAAACTATAGTAATAATTGAATTGTCGCCCCTTGGTGCTTCATATTCAGCAATGTAACTAGCGCATTAAATGCTCAAAATCATCAAAAATCCTAATTGAGTATTCAAAAACCTTGATCGAGAGTTCAAAACCCCGATCGAATATGCACAACCATCATAACCGTCATTTAGTTGTCTACTTCATGTTTCTTCTCGTTGACAAGCTTGATTAGAATTGTGAGTAGGGGGGATTCATGATGTAGGATAGCTCAACATGTCCAACCCAACAAACTATCGACCTTGGAAAGGGCCTCTAGCCCACTTAACATGCACAGCCCAATAGTACTTCTCAACTCAGCTGAGCCAGATCACTCGACCACAATCACTTGGTTGAGTGGCTTGTTCTCAACTGCACCCAACGAGAGGCTTTAAGCTACTTTATCCATTCAACCATCCCTCTAGTCGACCATCTTGTCTGCGCGATGATTGTCGACTAGAGTACTTACTCCAGCACTGACTCATATTCTTGTCGCATTTAATGCTCTAATAAGCAGCGTGCCTCCACATTAATGGCGTGTGCCACTCAATATAGTCTCTACCACCAACTCTGGCAAGATACTATTCACCTTAGAAAGCAGGAGATGATGCCACCTAAAATAATACCGGGATTGAAAATGGCCAACAACCTCCAGGTAAGGACAAGAACCCACTACACTTGATAGGGACATTTTAAACATATCACTCACTAGGAGAAGGCTAAATACCTTATTATCAGCCATCTTTTAGGTAATGTCATATATATTATACGTTTTTACTCTTCTACTCGATTATCTCATTTCGACTAGAACTAATTTGAGCGTTGGTGTGCCTTCGCCGAGGACACCTCAACTAATTTAACATTTGCTGTTGGTTGCAGATCTTAGCTCTCGAAGAGTATTATTGTTGGATTGTTCGACTTCCATATTCGAATAAGCCCAAACACCATCCTATTAATTAAATATGACTTTTAATCTTATCAAAAATAAAACCAATAAAAGCAAAGTTTTTACTACCTCACTTAACATTTACTTGAGAAACTAAATATTTCAAACGTAACTAATTAAATTAAAAATTTAAATATTAAATCTTTTTGTTTGAGAAAGTAATTAAATTTGCACACTTTTATGTAACAACTACAATTTAGAATATTAAACCATTTGTTTCAGAAAGTAACTAGATTTTGTGCATTTGTATTAGTCTAAATCTGAATGACATTACTTCTCTTTCTGAAAAGTAAAGAGAATAGCTACGGTCAAAAATTAAAAAAAGAAAGAAAAAGCAATTGGGAAATAGGCACTTTTGCAATTAAAAATGAAAATTTTTTTTTAATTGGAACATTTTAAAAATGAAAAAATTTTCTTGTCATTGTTCAATAGAAAAATGTTTTTTAAATAAGTCTTTTGATGTTTTCCCCCAAGGATATATATACGTACAATATAGACGCATGTGGATACGGTGGTACTTTTCTGCTATTCATTCCACCGCCCTTCCTTCGGCCTGTAGAGAATTTCTCCCTCTCTCTCCCCGCTCGCTCCCCTTCATTCGTTGGTTTATTTGCTTTGCTTGGCTGTCCGCTCACCTGTCTCCCCACCCCCCTTTTTCTCCGATCCCCTTTATTATTATTACTTTTAAAGCTAAACTCCATTGCCATATATATATTACAAGATTGGGCGTTTAATTAATTCTGCGTAGACACAGTCGCGGACACGCAGAGAATTAAAGGTGAGGAGAAAAAGGGCAGTGAAGGAAAAAAAAAATATATAAAAGAGGCCCATGAATTTCGGTTGGTTATTCTCTCTTGAATGGCTTTTATTATTTATCATTACTTTCAATCTGTAATCTGATTTGACTCTTATCTTATTTGCATTTCTCTTCGTTTGGGGCTCATTTTCGTTGTTCGTTTACTTGTTTGCTTTCTTGGATCTCTGTTTTCTGTGTACGGCTGTTGTGTTGCCATCGTAATTATAATATTCTTCAAATGGCGATGGATGACAGTTACGTTAATCAGCGTGGTTCGGTGGTAAGACTATCGATTGAAATTATCAAATGGGTTTTTTGATTTATGTGATTTTTCTTTTAATTTCTTGGTTTTTTTTTTCTTTGGGTTTGAGAATTCATTGACGTTATGTGTTATTACGTCATGTTTTGGGCCATGTTTAGGTGTTGTGATCGTCTGACGCCTTGGAATGTAATGAATCATGTGTTTGCCATTTTCTTCTCGTTGCATTGCTTTTGTGGGCTCTCTTGCAGTTCTACTACAATCCCTGATATGAAGACAATTCCCTTCCTTTTGCCAACCTTCTTTTATGTGTTTTCCCCTTTTCTTTTTTTCTTTTTCTTTGTTTTGAGAAATGATTTGAAGCTATGTATTATTTAGGGATGTTTTTTATTTTGATTTTCTTTGGCCTTGGATTGGGATACATCATGTGTTTTTCATGTTGGTTTTAATTCTTCTTGCATTCTGGTTTATTTTACGAAGTCTGCGTTTGGAGTTTTACCAAAATCCCTGGTAATAAGAGGACAACACATACACCCCTCAGGGCATAAGAACGAAAGAAACTCTGCTAGTCTGCTATGACATGAGAGAACACTTGATCTGTGTTTGCATGAATGAACGTCTTTAAACATTAGGAAGAAATATTTATGGAGGTAATGTGTGCTGTATTTCTAGTTTTGCCAAAATCCTAGATACGAGGACAATCCATCCTCCACTAAGGCTAAAAAAGAGAACTATTCTATGCCAAGAGATGACAATTGATAATCACATACATCAATATCTTTAAAAATTGCGAAGAAGCAGTAGCGTTTGCTCTGGAAACTGTTCTCATGGTTGTAAAACGGCTGACTTTCACTGAATACTATTTCTTGATCCAGTTATGTATAGTTTAAATGGCTTTTACTGTGGGCCATGGGCAAAAGTTACGAATATTCTTCTATTCTTCCTTGAGGCTTTCCTCTATCTGACAGGAAACTTGTCTGCAAAGTTCTTTTCTGTGCCCATGAATTTGTTTCACAAAATGATGATTGTTATTCTCCTAAATTGCAGTGAATGCTTACTGGAATTGAAGGATTTGTAATAGTTTGAAATGTCTGATGTTGTTATAATTGTACATGCGTTCAAATGTTTGTGCATATTGTACTTGATAATTTGTGACATATTCATCTTGTAGTGCTTTTTTAACACGGCTAATGTTATTAGGCTCAGGCACCTCCTCCTGTTTACTTTGTACGCTTGGAGAACAAGAGTGCTGAAGACGACCTTTATTTGAGAAAGAGAACAAGTATGCGTAGGTGGCTGTGTTGCACCTGTCAAGTAGAGGAGTCCTACCAACCCAACGAAAATGTGCTCCTCAAGAGCCCAAGGAATCATGCTGATGGTAAGTTGTTTGTATTCTCCTTATGCCTAGCTGCTATTATAAAGGAAGCTACTTTTCATTAACTGCCGCTGATAGCAGAGATTGTCTTTCTTGCCACAGCCACATGATAATTTGAAAACTGAAATGGACAAAATGAGTGCCATTCATGTACAAGGCATGCATGTTTTACTTGCTTGTTTAAATTTTGAGCTTCTCTCAGCTTTAAAAGGGAGAAGAATAGGTTAAAGCATGTGTTTTTCCCCACTTTGTGCTGTGCTTAACTAAAAAGGTGCATACAACAAAAATGTGGGCTTCTTTTCCCTGGGAAACTATTAAATCTCCCCTGCATGGTGGTGTATGAGATGAAGAGTGGATTTGAAGGGGCGGAATGCTAAAGTACATGAGTTGCACACTATTCAGTACCTTTTTTATTACTCTCTCTCTCTCTATATATATATATATGTGTGTGTGTGTGTGTATGCACATATATATGTATCTGTTTATATCTAGATTAAAATTGAAACAGATAAACGATTCTGAGACATTTCTGTTCAGCTTTTATATACTTTTACAAATTATTTGTGCTGCAAGTTCTATACATATTTCTGCTTTTATGGTAACATCAATATTGTAAAAGAAATGATATCTGTAAAGTATTTTCATGTTAGTTATAGTTTTGTTTTTTGATGAGATAACCGGTGATGCTTCTGCTGTTAGCAGCAATCACCCCCAGCAGAGCCCCAATTTCATCACCGGATGGATGTACAGGCATGAAAATATGACAGTGTGATACTGATGGAAATGTTGAGATGAACTAGAAGATATATATTTGTAAACATAGCTTTTCTAACTCTTCAGTGGCTTGAATATCTCTTAAATATTAAGAACATAATTGCATACTCTTGTATGTACCTATATTTTATGCCATTCGCTGGTGGTTATTTGTGCAATTATGCTATGGTTTCTATATTCCTTCACTGTTACCTTATGTGATTGAGTGTATTTTATTCTGTGTCTTATCTCTAACTCTTTCCTTATGGTCATCAATTTTGTTTTAGCAAACAACTTAGGTTTGTGCTCTGTCAGAATTACTTGTTTGATATTGTGGAGCGTCTATTTCTTCTGTCATTTTAAATGCAGTCAGTCAACACAATTAAATCAAATAGCTCAACAATCATTATCTTCTTACAGGACTTTGCAGTTGCATTTGCTTTAAATATTAGTGCATATGGAAATGAAGCATTTTTTATTTAAATGAAGATGCCATATACTTTGCAGTTGCATTTGCTTTAAATATTAGTGCATATGGAAATGAAGCATTTTTTATTTAAATGAAGATGCCATATCTCAACTGTCTCTTTTTATGCGACGTTCTGTTAGAAATGTCTGTCATATACCAAATGGCCAAACTCATTACATATTGGTAAAAGCAAATAATTGTGTTCATCTGTTTTGGCTTTCACTGCTGAATATCTATCTTGCACATTGTTGCATTCTATTTCTGTGTCTTTAGTCTTTACCTTATGCTTGCTATGATGCTATTATTTTTCCAAAGGATTACCTTCCGGAGGATTTTTGGGCATGCAATAGCTCATGAATTATATACCGCATCACATTTGTCTCCTGTCTTGATTGAGATTCTTAATATAATTTGATTATTCGTCTTTATGTGCTCAAAACTAGGGCATCAAAGAGGCTCCAAGGCGTCTGCTCCACTGAAGCCTGAAGCTCCCAAGGCAGCACCACCTCCTATTGATGTGCCTGCTCTGTCTCTTGAGGAACTGAAAGAGAAAACTGACAACTTTGGATCAAAGGCGTTAATTGGTGAAGGATCTTATGGAAGAGTATACTTTGCACAATTGAACAATGGAAATGAGGTTGCTGTTAAGAAGCTTGATGTGTCATCTGAGCCTGATTCAAATAATGAGTTCTTGGCTCAGGTATGCGGCGTATGCCAAATACATTTGAGCATATCTTCTTAGCCCCCTGAAGTATCTTTTCCTGCATGATGCATATTGACCAGTCAGAGTTTGAATGATTTCTGCATAGGTTTCCATGGTGTCAAGACTGAAACATGAAAATCTTGTTGAATTGCTTGGTTACTGTGTTGATGGCAATCTCCGTGTCCTAGCTTATGAGTTTGCAACCATGGGATCTTTACATGACATTTTGCATGGTATGTAGGATGAGTTTGCTCTTATTTAGCATTTTGCCTTGTCGTAGGAACTAAAAATCATTTCTTATCACAGGAAGGAAAGGAGTGCAAGGGGCACAGCCTGGCCCTGTACTTGACTGGATGCAACGGGTAAGAATTGCCGTTGATGCTGCGAGGGGACTGGAATATTTGCATGAGAAGGTTCAGCCATCAATAATTCACAGAGATATCAGATCCAGCAATGTACTTCTATTTGAAGACTACAAAGCCAAGATTGCGGATTTTAACCTTTCAAATCAGGCTCCTGACATGGCTGCTCGACTTCATTCTACTCGAGTTCTTGGAACCTTTGGTTATCACGCGCCAGAGTAATCCCTCTAAAAACTTATATTTATTCATTGAAGATCCTGCCTGTGCACATATCTTGAGAGATTGGAGATTTCATCTCATGATTTTGAGTCAAGATACCGCACAAACATATCTCACACACCCAAGACATGCAAAACAAATCTTCACTGTAGAATCATAACCTTCGGCCATCGCAACATCTTGACATTGCATTGTGATATGTAGCAGCTGAAGATTTCCCACATTAATAATTATGAATTATAAGCAATTCAATAGCCAAGAATGTAACAAATGTCCCACTTTCATGTAACCTCCGAATGAAAAAGCATTCTTCTGATATAACAAGTGTAAGTAATTCAATAGCCAATAATGTAAGCTATGACAACTTTCAGTTAACTCTGATTTTTTCCCCGTGTTAGGATTCTTATTGCTATTTTATAATGATAGAAAACTCGCTGCAACATTGCTGCCAATAAGGTAAAGTAAGAATGCAAGTGAAGAAATTGGTAAAATGGGGGCTCTGTACTAGATATAATGCCCCCCTTCATGGAAATCTTTACTAGAATTATTCCCCTAAATGTTGAAATGCATTCAGCAGTTGGAAATTTGGCCAAAATGTGAACTAGAATTGTGCCTCATGGTGTGGACCTTTCAATATTATGCCCATCAATGTTGTATTTTATGTGTTGATATATACCCACCAAAGAATATAGTGTTAAAATTGATAATGGATTTGAAATTTAGTAACAGCTTCTTGCTATAGTAGCTGAAAGTTGCTGTGTAGAGTGAGTTTTGAGAGATATGTATTATGATTAATGAACAGACTCTAGAAATGACTCCATAATCATTAGTTTACTGACAATTCAATGTTACATAGCAGGGCATAGACATCTAAGGGCCGCCCTAAATCACTTCTATTTCTAGTGAGGTATATAGCCTTGTAAGTTTCCCTAGTCCCTTTGTGTAAGTGTTACTCTTAACATGTATAAAAGGACATGCTTCATATTCGAATTTGAAGAAGATCTATAAATGTTATCACTGATGTAGATCAAATAATGTTGTACTTTCCTATCTGTTAA
Source organism: Jacaranda copaia (assembly GCA_014898725.1). Taxonomy (NCBI): domain Eukaryota; kingdom Viridiplantae; phylum Streptophyta; class Magnoliopsida; order Lamiales; family Bignoniaceae; genus Jacaranda; species Jacaranda copaia. The sequence continues at coordinate 3,014,792 of JACGDI010002876.1, forward strand.
GGATATTAGGCAGTATGATACATGTGATATAGGTGTCTGTTGACGTGATTAATTTAATTCATATGCATAAGTAATATGAAATATCAAACAGATTTATCTGTAGAATCCTTCAAAAAAGTGCACTATTTAAGTAACATTGCACTTTCCATTCTTTGAATTATATGATTCTTTTTATGTTATAATATCTGTTCCGTAAGTATTTTGTATAATGGCTTAAAATGTTGAAATGCTTCCCATTGTGCTCTGGGCCGTGCCAGGCTGTTCACTTCCCTGATTAACTATATGACCTTTTGAAGGTGGATTTAGCATCATTTTCAGTCTTCTGAAGATTCTCATCGTAGTTTGTGGGTTATGGATCTTATTTAAATTCTCCCATGACTCTGTATCTCTGTGTGTGTGTGTG
>JACGDI010002876.1:3023858-3127890 GCA_014898725.1 Jacaranda copaia
GATTCAATTATTTAATTAATTAAATATTTAAGAACTAATAATTCAATATTTAGTCCCATATATCCAAATGAAAATGGATGAAACCCACTACACAAAATTTTATAAAATGAAAACTAAATATCAAATTGACAATTTTCAAATGTAGAACTAATTATGAAAATAAAAAATCGAACATTAAAATTGAAGTTTTCGATGTCAAACTAAAACTTTCTGGTTTAATTTTGATTCGATTACTCGATTGGATCTGTTAAGTGAATCCCCTCCCCCCCTACAAATTTCATTTACCGAAAGAAAAAGGGAAATATTGTTTAACCAAAAATCAAGTATCATTTTTCATGGTCAAAGACGCAGCCTTCTCCCGCTCCCGCTCCCGCTCTCGCTTTATGATGTCTATGCGCTCTCCTCTCATAGCAAACTCGTTACATTCTGCTGATGGCAAGAAAAGCGTAGCTGTTCCTGGACAACAAGACACCCGCTACGGCGTCCTTCCAGAATCTGATGCATACGACGCCATCTTGGCAAACAAACCAAAGATGGGCGTCCCAGATTTTCAAGAAATTGCCAAGAAACAGGAACAGGGGCAGCTTCAATATTCGGAGAAATGTAGCCTGAAATTTCAAGTGATTGATGACACTGCACTTATCGAGTACTCTTCCCTTGTTGGAAGAGGAAAATTTACCAGGAATCGTCAAGAAAGTAACAAGGGGCGGAAGCCTAAACGTAAGGTAGGGAAGGGTAGGAGAAAGAAAGACACATTGGAGGAAGAAAAGATGGGGAAGAAAAGAGGGGCCTACTCAAGGAAGGAGATGGAGTCTCTGAGGTTTGAAAACTTGGAAGATCAAAAAAAGAAGTGGGCTGAGGTGTATTTTGGGCTCCACGAATTGGTGGCGGAGGAGTACGACGGACTGGTCAATTCTGCTACTGTTCATCACTAGCACAGTCTCAACAAGTCCCGCTCTGACGCATCGGTGGCCGCGATTCCAGAAATCTATTAATTTTTTGGGTGTGCTTTTCTACTTTTAGCATTAGGCAATTTTATTACTGTTAATATCGCTTGGTTAATTTTGTTGTGCATGCTTCAAGTTCAAGATTCTGTTTTCTGCTATATTCATAATTCAGGATCAAGAAGATCAGTTATTGCGTTGTGAGCGCATTCTAATTTGATCTTCTTGATGTACATTCTGTTAGAAAATCTAAGGAGCATGCAGGAGATCAACGGTGGTGGAATAAGATATATAGAAAATGCTTCGCATTTTGGGATTGCCATATTTGATTTCTCAACATGTTTTTCTCTTTATCCATATTTGTTTGTTGAGTGAGATATGTACTTTGGGTTTTTGTTTATTGAGTGAAACGATGGGTGTGGCGTGGAACCTCTAAATCTTTTACCACTTATGCTCCTTTTAAATTGAATTGGTGTAAACTATAAGGTTGAATTGGATTCAGCTTCCTGGCTAAACATGGTGGTACCTTATTCCAATTAAGGAGGAGACCCTTCTCATCTCAAAGAGTATTTACCCTTCTCTTGAGTCTTTCTCACTCCTAATTGCCTTTTGCCTGCTGTCATAGAAATCAATTGTATTCTTCAGCTCTTTTGGCTTCTCCTTCTCCATTTAGAAAAAGATAGCATGCAATTTTTTTCCTTTTTTCTTTTATTAATTTACCCTTTTAGCAGAGCTGAGGAACACACAAGTACTGAAATAGCCATAACAAAAGAAACAGGATGGACTTTTTTTTTGGCTTTGTCTTGTTATTGTTTGTTTAATTCTCACCATTTTCCAGATATGAAGAGATTCATGACTTTGTCAAATGGAATGTGTTTCTATATATATACTTGTATCTTTCTTCTTCTTTGCTATTTTGCTTTTTGCTTCTTATTCTGATCGTGTCAATTGCTTTTCTGCATGCAGCGATGAGGTGGCCACGGCCTCCCCCAAAATCTTTGTGCAGTCATGAAGAATATTGGCTGTTTGTGAAAATAGCAAAAAAACATCATTTCTGCAGCTTATGCCAACCTAATGCTACAACCCACATATCATTTCTTCTTTTACTAGTTTAGCTCCCTCTACAGTCTACACTGCTTGTGCTTTCGGAATGAGGAAGTATCTCAAAGTCCATCTGCCTCAATCATATACATAATTTCGTCGCAGTTGAAAAAGGGTATGCACGGAGAATAATTGTTCAAATTGTTTAGAAAGTATTACGTTAGAGAATCTTGTTAGCATACATTGATAATTCTAATTGCCCGGCAACCTCAAGTTGTCTGCACTTTCCGAACAAGTGATGCACAAGTGTTTCTGTAAGCTTTTTGTTTAGATTGATTCATGTATGCAGTTTTAAAGTTGTAATCTGCAGGCTAGATATATTTTCTTTGTATTCTGAAGCTTTTTGTATAAATCTAATGTGCGATATATAAAATTTTTGGTGAACTAAAATTATGGTAGAAAATAGAGATATAGATAGTTCTACGGAAAAAGGTAAAAAATGCGTTGAACATGCGTGTTCAAGAAGAATTTAGGCTATGTTTTATTACATTTTCCCAAAATAAAATTGTTTTGGGAGAATGTAACCAAACATATGCCTTCCTTTTCTCTCAAAATGATTCTTAAAATAATCAGATTATTTTTGCAATTTAACTGACAAATAACCAAAAATCTCATATTCTTTACATCACAATCATTATCATCATATATACATATATTTATATATCATAATATTTGAATACTATATCATAATAAAAAATACTACTAAAATTCATTTATACTTTCAAAACCCAATAAAAGACATTGATTCAATAGCTATAGTAAAATTTGTCTCATCTCAAAACATAAACAAACATACCAAAGTAATGTTTATTTATAAATTATGTATTTTGGATCATATGTTTTGAAAGAATGAGTTTTGGGAATTGGGTTGGGAAATGTAAAGTTTGTATTGGAGAATGTGATGTATGTTTGTTTATGATTTAAGAATAGTAAGAAAATTATTTTGAAAAAATTAGGTATGTTTGTTTATATGTTGAAGGGAGACAAATTCTACTGTAGCAGTCAAATTAATGTCTTTTTATTAGGTTTTGAGAGTGTAAATGAATTTTAGTTGTATTTTTTATTATAATATAGTAATAAAATATTGTAATATGTAAATGTACATATATGTGATCGTAATGATTGTAATGTGGAGAATATGAGGTTTTTGATTATTTGTCAGTTAAATTTTAAGGATAATCTGATTATTTTAAGAATTATTTTGGGAGAAAAGAACCATATATATTTGGTTACATTCTCCCAAAACAAAAAGAACCATATATATTTGGTTACATTCTCCCAAAACAACAAACATAGCCCAAATTTTTCCAAAACAATTAATTTACTATTCTCAAATCATAAACAAACATACATCAAATTCTCCAATACAAAATTTACATTCTCCAACCCCACTTTCAAAACTCATTCTTCCAAAATATATAATCCAAAACACATAATTTGTAAACAAACATTACCTTAATGTTTCTAAAAGTGAAATTGAAATAGGAAATAAGAACTTTTTGGTCCAAAAAACACAACAAAAGCCATAAAATACTCATGCTATGTTCCTTTACATTTTGGCCATTTTGTAGAAAAAATTTTGGGGGAATGGATTTTTGGAAGAAAATTTGGAGAACGTGCCAAATATTTTTTTTATTTTAGGAAAATATAAAAAATAATTTAAAAATAAATTATTTGTTTCTTTATATTTTGGAGAGAAACAAATTTTATTGTAGATGTCAAATCAGTTGTTTTTTTTATTGGATTTGTAAGGTGAAAATGATTTTTTTATGTATTATATATATATTTATAGTTGTATGATGTGTGAGTATTTATATTTGTAAAAATTGAAATGTGAGTTTAATTAATTTAATTGGTTAATTACTTTGAAATTTATATTTTTTTAAATTTAACATTAGGAAATGATGTATTATTTGGAATAAAATATATATTAATAAATATTAATTATTCATGAAATCATAATTATATCTTAATTATAAAAAAATCAACTTATATCATAATCGTTAATATCGACTAATAAAAAAATTTAATTACTGTACATTAATTATAAACTAATTGTTGTTTGTTAGTTAAAATATAATTATTTAACTATTTATTACTTACGATTTATGTATAAATATAACTTAGTTATTTATTTAAATAAAATAAATTTTTAATAAATTATATACAATTAGACTAAAAAAGATTCATCAAATTTAAAAAAATAAATAATATTTTATCCTATGAAATTACATCATCTTAAATTGTTTACTAAATAAATAAATGTAATATTTAATTATACATAAACTATGAAACATAACTAATATATAAATAACAAGTTATTTAAATAAATTAATTTAATTATTTTAATAAATTATTTAATTAATAAATTATTTAGTAAATATATACTTAGTAATAATTAAATAATGTTACATAAATTTAATTATTTCTCTCAACAATTACTTTAAGCATATCAATATTAATTTATTAAACTTAATAGATTATTAAATAAATATCACCCTATAATCAAAATTTTTATTATAATTTTCAATAAATGTGAAGATTGATATTTAATGAAGAATATTTTTTGAATAGGATTAATTTATTTATTATATCAAATTAAAACATCTTAAGTTATTTATTAAATGAACAACTATAATATGTCATTAATACATTAAATATTAAATATAACTAATATATTATTTAATTAATTTAATATTTTATTCAATAAATGAATTATTTAGTAATAACATAAATAATATTTAATTAAATTTAATTTATTTTTTGATAATTAGTTTAATTAAATTTGTAGACATAAGTTTTAAAATTTTTTAACTAGTAAAATTTTAATATTTTTATATATATACATATGTATGGATGTGTGAGATGAGAGAATGATACATGAATGAATGATGTAATAGATAAAGGGAGAAAATAAAGGAATACGTGTGATTTTTAAGGTGTAAGATTTTTTAGAAGTAAAATTTGAGTATTTTATGAGAAAATTTGAAGAATATGCTTTCATTCTTAAATTTTTTGAAGGATTGAAATTTTTTTTGAGAAAATGTACAAATAGTGTCACTTTTTCCCAAAATTCGTCTTGGGGAACTATTCCGGACCCGGACCCGGACCCGGACCCGGTCCTAACCTCAATGGCAGCAGTTACATCAATCACTAAATAAATACGTTATGCATAAAGGTAAGCAAACTAAGAAGTCGATTATGAAACGGTCGTGAAGCAGAAACACTTACAAACGGACATTAGAATACAAATGCCTGCTTGCAACTCCATATACACTAACTATAGAACAAGTAGTTGGAATTCTCAAAACCTGTATGTATAACAGACCACTTCAATTCACGCTCTAAGAGATAACATAATCACACAAAAGGCAATTAATTATCTTGCTCCTCTTATTGCATGGTTCCTTTAAGAGATGGACAGACAATTATGCAGCAACTAATAGTAGTTCAAGAAGAAGATGGCTTATTGGGCGGATTGAAAGGAAGCTGTTCAGCACAAGTGAGTACTTCATGAGGTCCAGCCTCCTCTCGACCAACGCCCATCAAGTCAAGGTAATATTGGTAATGAGAAACGATGACATTCATGGAATCAACATCACCTTGTCCACAAACATTATCCCCATACAAAATGTTCATTGTGGTTCCAAATCCGGGAACACGTTTGGCCAACGTGTCGTTTTTGGTGGGCTTCCAGTTTCCTACGAAAGCATCATGGGCCGAAGGTTGTCCTTTCTTCGTGGGCGTCATCCATCTCCAGATTGCAGCCTGAAAGGCTAGAGTTGCGTTTTGTTCGATGTATTCTGGATGGTTCAACAAATCTTGCTTGAGGCCTTCACCCACGGCTCCGTAGTTATAGTTCCAGTAAACGGGTATAGCACCACGGCCATAGTACTGGACTCCAGGAGTGCATGGATAGTCGTATTTGTAGTAGTCATCACAGTAATCTTTGCTGGGACTCATTTCCTTGTTATAGCATAGACCCCAGGCAAGGGGTCCACCTGTTGCCACACCATAACCACCTGCATATATATATCCACAAAATTGGGCTTCAACAAATTGTGAACAAGAAGAAGACCGATTAGCAGCATGCGTGAGATACTTATACATGCAAGACAGGATTAATAAATAATTGAATTAAGCTTCATCATTATACAAATTTCATGATGATCAGCACAATATGTCTCAAAATTTGTCCAGACTCGAGTAAATTTAACAATTATTATAATACACCAAACTTAGAGGTGAAGAATTTTGTTCAACACTATCCGTTGCAGTTTCTGTCCCAATTTAATGTCAGGAGTACTTCAATTTAAATGTTGAAAGCTAATAACACTAATCATCTGCAGGGGAAAAAAATGAAAAGAAAAGCACAAATATTGAAACAAGGCAAAAACTCACAAGAAGTCTTGGCACCGACGTGGCCAAGAAAAGCGGCGACTTCCTTCATCTGCTGGAGTTTACCGCCGGTTGTCCCGAATCCCAGCGGCTGATAAACGGCGGCGGCGGTGACGAAGGACTTGTAGTCCCAGAAGCCGACGGCGTGGGCCACCGGAGTATTCCTCTTGGCGAACAGATTCTCAAACTGGTAAGTCTGGAAGAAATCCGAAATCGTCTGATTGCAACAGTATTTGGACAACCCTTTACACTCCCAACCTTGGTCGCACACCTTCTGTCCCTTCACCATTTTCATAATTATCGGTTTTGATGTGTCGGCGGCCACCACCCAAGCACCGGCCACCGCCATTACTACTGTCACTGAGATCGCAAAACACATATTGTTGAAACTCACCGCCATTGGTCTGAAAACAAGAAAAGAAAACAAAAACGTTAGAAGCCCAAGAAAAAGGACGGTAGATGGTAATGGTGGATGAAGAATGGGTGAGGGGTACTGGCTTTAATACTCACGTTAAATTAGAGAAAGTGAAGAAAGGGAAAGAAAGTGAAGGCAGAACTGAAATGTACCTGAATAAAGAATGGGTTCTTTCTTCAGATTTCTGGTTGGCTATTTAATTTCTTTGGAAGCAATTCAAAGGCAGAGGGTTAGATCAGCAATCTCACTCATGAATATTATGATCATACCACACAGACAGAGAGTCTTTTTTTGTTTCTTTCTTTCTTTCTTTTCTTTTCTTTTCTTTTTTCTTTACATTTGTTCTATTGGGTATCCGATGTCAAAAATAACCTTAAATTTGTGAATTGTCATAACTACCTAGGGCTGTCTTATTTTGAATCCAATTTTATTAGGGAGTTTTCCGTCAGATTTCTATGTATTTAGAAGTGCATAAATTGGTGGATTTGTATAAATATTTGCTATTGCTGGTTCAATTAAGATTTGGGATGTTTCATAGTGAATATTCTATGTACAGAGTATGATCATCCAAAAATTATTTATCAAATTCTTACGATATAAAATTAGGCTCATGGTTATAATTATTTCAAATTCTAAAAGTGATTACAACTCTCAAGTTTTTGTTAAATTCAAATTCACCCATAATGCAAAATTTTATTTTGAATCCTCTATTTTATTTTTTGTTTCGTAATTTATTTTAACTTTATATATTTATGTCAAGTGTATTTAATTTTTAATAAATTATTTTTATATAAAATTTTTGATACACGTATTATATATATATATATATAATAGAATAGAAAATAAAATAAAATAATGGAATAGAAAATTTAAACTGGTAAAATTCACTTTGTTTCAAGTCAATCCATATTTAAATAGCAATATTTGCATTACTTTGAATCTTGTATTTTATTTTATATTTCATCTGTTATTTTAATTTATTAAATATATATCAAGTGTATTTGATCTCAAATCAATTATTTTTTAAAAAAAATATTCAATGTACTTGAGAAGTATGTATTCATAAAATAAAATAAAAAATAAAATATAAAATGGAACCAAAGATTCACATTAACATTTGCATGTGGCTTGTTTAAAAATTAAAAGACACTATTTGTGTTGGAAGGATCTAGAAAGAAATGGATATTTCTTAAAGTTTTGATATAATTTTACCAGAAGGGTAAATTTGAGAATTCAATGACCAGTTGTAGTGGATTTGGTAAATGAGACAAAGGCATTTAATTGGATGCTGGAGATGGCGTAGAAATATGCTCCGCGTTTAAAGTGGAAAAAGGGCGCTGGATTTTGAATCAAGCAACATTGGATTGGAAGGTAATCAACTGGGACCCACGACACCTGATCTTCTGCTTCACCGACACCTAGACCTGTTCCTACGTGGCTGTAAGTGAAAAGCCTATTTTTTTTTTTTTTTAAATCAGGGTTAAATATGTTTTTTCCACCCACAGCATTTGGTATTGGCATTGAGGTATGAAACAATTATCTATATAAAAATCATTCGGATAATTTGTGTTTTGGATATTTTATTTTATTTTTTATTTTAATTATTTATATATATCGAGTGTATTTAATTTTTAATTAATTATTTTTATAAAAAATATTTAATACGCATATTATATATTGAGAGACTTATTTAAAAATACCAAAATTATTTTTCATTTTTGTGATTAGTTCCCATTTGATTCTTGTTAAACTAAACTTCCTAATTTTGTAAAAATTTTAAAATTTACTCCTTACTCATCTGATTTGACAAAAATGCTCCTCACTGTAATATTTTTCACTTATTTTTTTTCCACTTCTTTATTATAAACAAAAGGCAACAGTAAATCCCACCAATATAATTATCATTTCCAAAAATAGAAAGAAAAGAAAAAACGCAAGCATCTCCACAGCGGAAACGAGAAACAACCATCAACCTAACATCTGCATTATCTTCTCTTTTCATTTTCATCATTTTCTGGTTTAATTTTTATTTTTGGGTTTCTTCTTCTTCTCAATTGCTTCCAAATTTTTTATATTTTTCCGACAATGTCAACTAGTAGTGAAGGTAGAGTGTTCATTCAATTATTTGGGAGTTGCCACTATAAAGACCAGCTTCATATAATGTCCATTAAAGATACTATAATTTTAATGGACATGTACATTAATCTCTCAAGAAAATGAAGTAAAATTAACACTGAACTCTTCAGTTTACAATACATAGCTCCACATCAAAGATTGCACGTAACATTGATTGATGACAAAAATGTTCTGAATATGGCCTTATTGCATTTGACATTAAAGATGAATATTGTTAACATCTTGGTAAACTGAAAGGATGAATCAAGCAATAATGCCAAGAAGAGCTATGATATTTTAAGGTAATACTTCCACATAATCTAAACTGTATTGCAGTTTATAAAATTTTGTACATTAAGAGTTCTGAAATTGTACACCATTTATTTGAAGATCTTTCTTTACTTTAGAGAGTTTTATATTATTCTTCATTGCAAATAAAATTGCACTTCATTTGACAAAAATTGTACACCATTATTTAAGTTTTATACTTCAAGTTTTCAATTAAACTGTTATAAAAAATTGTGCCGCTGTTTCTGAGGTTTTATACTTCAGAAATTTGTAAATTATACTTCACTTTATCTAAAATTGTATTTCGTTTTCTTCTGAAATTATACTTCTTCATTTTATAGTTCATTTTACTTAAACATGTACTCTATTCATTGATTTTCTATACTTCAAGTATTCTATTTAATGATTATCCCAAACTATATTGCAGTTGCTAGGGTTTATATTTAAACTACTTCACTTTACACAAATTTGTACTCTAGTTATCTAAAATTATACTTCATTTCACATAAAATTGTACTCTATAATTTAAATTTTATACTTAAAATGTTCTTCTAATGGATTATCAAAAATTGTATTGTAGTTGTTAGGATTTTGTACTTCAAATATTTGAAAATTATACTTCACATTATTAAAATTGCACTTCTTTTTGCTGAAATTATACTTCATTTTATAATTCATTTTACCTAAACCTGTATTTTATTCATTAATTTTCTACACTTCAAGTGTTCTATTTATTGATTATCAAAAATTATACTTCTTTTTGTGGGAATTTTATATTTCGTGTGTTCTGAAATTATACTTTCTTATATGTAAAATTGTACTTCCATTTTTGAAATTATACTTGTTTCATTTTAAAAAGCATGTAATTTGTTCATTAAAATGGTATACTTCAAGTGTTCTGACATTGCACTTCATTATATCTAAACTTGTAATTTAATTAGCTGAATTTATTATATTTCACTTTATTTAAAATTGTGCTTTTTTTTTCCTTTATGAAATTATACTTCATTTTACCTAAAATTATACTCTATTCATTGAAATTCTATACTTTAAGTGTTCTATTTATTGATTATCCAAACTTTACTTAAAATTTTAATTTTTTTTGAAATTATACTTCATTTTATACTTTATTTTATCTAAAACTGTACTCTATTCAATGAAGTTCTACACTTCATATATTTTATTTATTGATTATCCAAAATGTAATGCAGTTGCCAAGGTTTTATACTTTTAAACTATTTAAAATTGTACTTCATCTTATACAAACTTATACTCTAGTTATCTAAAATTGTACTTCATTTCACATAAAATTGTACTCTATTATTTAAATTTGATACTTTAAGTGTTCTACTAATGAATGATCAAAAATTGTACTACAATTGTTAGGGTTTTATACTTCAATTTATGAAAATTATACTTATTTTTTATGAAATTATACTTCATTTGTCAATCTCAAGGGATGCAATCGAGGAGAAAATTGGTTCGACCAATACATCGCACAATGAATTGGCTTTAACTATCAACTCAATTGATGCATGGAGGAATTGCATATATGGGGAGGGTTAGACATTTAAGGATGCTCAGGAGTTTAGAATTATGCTTAAAAATTATGTGGTGTTTATTTTGCGGTCATTTAAATACAAGAAAAATGACAGCAAAAAAATCATAGCCGTTTGTAGTGATAAAAATTGTAAATGGAGAATCTATGCATCAAGACATGAGGTTGATAAATTATTTGCATTCAAAAATGCAATCTAGAGCACACATGTGGTGAGGCTAATCTTTGAATAAGGGGACATCCTAAAGCCAATTCTACTTGGGTTGCTAACATTGTAAAGGATAAAGTGAGATCAAAGCCATGTTATCAGCCCTCCACCATATTGAAAGATGTCCACAGAGAATATGGTGTGGAACTTAGGTACCATAAAGCATGGATAGATAAGAAATTAGCTATGCAAGACATCCATGGTGCTGAGAAGGAATCTTATGATAAGTTGAGGTGGTACTGTGATGCTGTGAAGAGGACAAAACCTGGAAGTATTGCAGATTGTGAGATTGACCCAATTAGTCAAAAATTTTGTCGGCTATTTATATATTTCAGTGCCTACCTTATTAGTTTTCTCAGGGGATGCATGCCGTTGATATTTTTAGACGACACCTATATTAAAAATAAATACAAAGAATGCTTACTTAGTGCTGTCAGTAAGGATGCTAATGATGGCTTATTCAGCTAGCGTATGCAGTTGTTGATTTTGAAAATGATATTAATTAGAAGTGGTTCTGCTTCAAGCTAAGAATGTCTTAGATTGTAAATATCTACTTGACTTATTAAGGTTCACTTTCTTCTCCGATCGACATCCAGGTCTTCTTAAGGCTATCCCCATGATATTTTTCGATAGCCACCATGCATATTGTCTGAGACACTTAGTGGATAATTTTAAGAAACAAGTAAGTGTCCTTTATCTTTGTTTGTGAAACAATTATGTGAAATAAACTCTAATTCGTAACATTTAGCACATTATTGTTCTATTACTTTAAATTAAGGTATTAAGGAAGTACCCTCTACATAACAAGAAATATTAATGCTCTGTTTTTATGAAAGCCGCATATGAGCCTACAAGGCAGGAGTATACACGACATATAGACAGCATCTTGGAGTTATTGCCGCTTGCTAGAGGCTTTATTATGCAGTCTGACTCACCATGTTGGGTAAATTCCTTATTTAGTGGAGATTAATGGAGGGGGTAATAAACAATAATCAAGCTGAATGTTGGAATAATTGGGTTAAACCAGCCCGATTAATGCCAGTTGCCGCCATGGTTGATCACATATGCACGCAAATAATGGTTATGATGCATGATAGACAAGAAGAATCTCATAAGATGGTTGGTCAAATATGTCCCAAGCAAGAGAAGAAGTTGGCAATCAATCATATGCGTTTTGGTAACTTAAAAGTTGTCATGTCTAGCGGTTGGAGCTTTGAGGTGATTGAGTAAGATAAATCGTATGCTGTAGATTTACATGGCAGGGTTTGTTCGTGCAGAGTATGGTAGATTGATAAAATACCATGCAAACATACTTGTGCTTGTATTGAGTCAAGGTCACTTTCACCATATGACTTCACTGATCAATGCTACCAAGTTAAGATGTATCAACAAGCATACCAAGCAGTGATAAACCCTATTCCTACGTTTGATATGAATTTGTTCCAACCAGATGATGATGGACTCATTAATGCACCTGATTGCCAATCTCAGCCTAGGCATAGAAGGACACAGAGAATTCCATCACAAATTGAGAAACGTGTAATTAAGTGTAAAAGGTGTGGTAGAACATGGCATAATCATCGAACATGCAAAGAATTAGTAAATTAGTTAAAATTTGTACTTTAACGAATTTCATTTTATACTTCATTAGTTCCGGGTTTGTACTTTATTTCTTTCAAATTGCACTCAAATTCACTAGGCATTTTCAATTGAATTGAATTGTACTTCAGCGAAACACATTTTATACCTCGTTAGTTTAGGATTTGTACTTCATTTTCTTCAAATTGTACTCAAATTTCCTACCTCATTTCAATTAAATCGAAGTGAACTTCAAAGAAGCATATTTTGTGCTTTGTTTTTTCTTAGTTTTTATTTTATTTTCTTCCAATGGTACTCAAATTTTTTACCTCGATTCAATTGAATCGAAGTGAACTTCAAAGAAAAATTTTTTATACTTCGTTAGTTTAGGGTTTGTACTTCATTTTCATTGAATGGTTCTCAAATAGTCATTGGAATCGAGGTGTACTTTAGCAAAATACATTTTATACCTCATTAGTTCAAGGTTTGTACTTCATTTTCTTCGAATTGGACTCAAATTCCTTACCTCATTTCAATTGAATTGAAGTGAACTTCAAAGAAACACATTTTGTACTTTGTTTTTTCTTAGTTTGTACTTCATTTCTTTCTAATGATACTCAAATTTCTTGCCTCGATTCAATTGAATCGAAGTAAACTTCAAATAAATAAATTTTATACTTCATTAGTTCAGGGTTTGTACTTCATTTCCTTTGAATGGTTCTCAAATTCCTCACCTCGTTTCAATTGAATCGAAGTGAACTTCAGAGAAATAAATTTTATACTTTGTTTTTTCTTGGTTTGTCCTTCATTTCCTTTGAATGGTACTCAAATTTTCACTGGAATCGAGGTATACTTCAACGAAACACATTTTATACTTCGTTAGTTCAGGGTTTGCACTACATTTCATTCGAATTGTACTTAAATTCATTGGGCATTCTCAATTGAACTGAATTGTACTTCAGCCAAACACCTTTTATACTTCATAAGTTCAAGGTTCGTACTTCATTTCCTTCGAATTGTACTCAAATTCATTGGGCATTTTTAATTGAACTGAATTGTACTTCAGCCAAACACATTTTATACTTTGTAAGTTCAAGGTTTGTACTTCATTTCTTTTGAATTGTACTCAAATTTACTTGACATTTTCAATTTAAAATATTATAAATGCTTGATGGAAAACTATACTTACATACAAAATAATATTATATACAAAGTATGCTTGAATTTACATATGTATTTACATACAAAATGTGATTCAAATCCTGGCATTTTCATGACTTAATATTGTATATGTCATTTTCGCACGGTATTTGTCCATGTTAATTTTTTTAGAAGACCTCCACAACTCTAGGGTGTCTCTAGCGAAACATTCTGCTCAAAGGCACATAAAGACGCTGCAATCTACTATACCCATTTGCTATCTGCTTTTTTTTGGCCTCATTAATTCGTCCACACAACAACCCAATGAAAGCCTCATGTATAGAAAATAGAATAAAGCCTACAAAAATATTGATCAGTTTTTGACTCCATACTTTATGAAGAAATCATAGGAGAAGGAAGCAAACTTACAATGGCAGTAGCTATCGGTTTGTATCTGATGACCATTATTGAATTCATATACAAGAAAAAATGAGTTGAGGTGTCGAGGACAACCAAAAACCAGTGACCGTGTCGACAAATCGGTAGGATTATGTAATGACACTAGTTTACAAGATCCACTGTGAAGTCTTTCAAATCTTTAAGGGTGAAGAAGTTAAATGTAGATATCATCTCTGCGAATTCTTCATCGCTCATATCCTTCAAGTTGCGTCCCTTGAGTCTCTCTAATATATCAGCTTATGAAGTATAAAAACAAATAGTTATACTCATTGGAAATGTGAACTAAATTAAGTTAAGTAATCGCCACATACCTGCGCTATTGCAGACATAAACCACACCTTGTGGTGACACTTGTTACTGAAAGATGGGCTGCATAATATCGACATGTAGCATTCCACTATGCCATCGGTAAGTTCTCCTCTAAATAAGAGCTCACAAAAGTTTCTTCCATCTAGAAACTATTGTGCTCCCTCCCAGATAGTTACCCTACACAATTATTAATTGTTAGTTCAAACACCAATTTATCCAAAAGAAAAAAAATAAGCAAATTTTGTTATCCTAAATAATCTCTTCTAACAAAGTTAATGATGACTTCTTGCTTTTCTGCTGGAATAAGTTCCTGACCTCTATAATCAGTCCTTCCTTCATAGGGATTAGGCGCTTTAATCGTTTGGCTGGCTGGTTCCTCTCCCACTAGGATTGGACTAATGTCTTTGGTCTCCTGCAATACAAAATACAGCACATTAGGACAAAGTGTAACAATTGAAATACAAAAGACTAGCACATTAAGTACAAAGAATCAAGTATTGAAGTACTCCATATTGAAGTACAACATATAGCAAACATGGAGCACAAAATCCAAGTACATTAAGTACAAAGTATCAACAATTGAAGTATACTCTATTGAAGTACAAAATATAGCTAACATAGAGTACAGAACTCAGGCACACAAAGTACAAAGAATCAAGTATTGAAGTATCTATTATTGAAGTACAAAATATATCATCATGGAGTACAAATTCCAAGCATGTTAAGTACAAAGTATCAACAATTGAAGTATACCCTGTTGAAGTACAAAATATGACCAACATGGAGTACACAACTCAATCACATTAAGAGCAAAGTATCAAGTATTTAAGTATGCCCTATTGAAGTACAAAATATATTCAACATGGAGTGTAGAAATCATCCCCATTAAGTGCAAAGTATCAAGTATTGAAGTATTCCTTATTGAAATATTCCTTATTGAAGTACAAAATATATTTAACATGGAGTACAGAAATCATCCCTATTAAGTACAAAGTATCAACTATTGAAGTATATCCTATTGAAATACAAAATATAGCCAACATGGAGTACAAGACTCAAGCACATTAAGTGCAAAATATCAACTATTGAAGTATCCCTTATTGGAGTACAAACTATGCCTACATGGGGTATAAAACTCAAGTACATTAGGTATAAAGGATCAACTATCAAGTACAAAAGATTAGCACATGAACTACAAATATCCCAACATGGAGTATAAAAGATCAACACATGAAGTACAAATATTGCCAACATAAAGTGCAAAAGAATAGCACATTAAATATAAATATCACCAACTTGGAATACAAAAAACAGCACATTAAGTACAAATATCACCAACATGAAGTATAAGATATGATCACATTAAGTACAAATATCAATCAATCAAGAAGAAGACATCATTACATTTTTTACAAATAAATAATTTACAAATGAAATGCAAAATGTAAAAACTTAAAATATTAAGTAGTTGACAACACCTTATCTTCTTATTCTATGTCTTTTTTTGGATGAGGACGAGGACGAGGAGGACTATAGGTCTTTGTCACTTCTCTTGCTCTTTTAGCTGGTGTTGTGTTTGGGGGGCTGACAAAATCTGGAGATTTCGATTTTGGTTTTCTATCTTCTTAATTGTGCACATCTGTCACAATTGAGGACATGACATTTGCCACTTTAATCTTAGATTCTTCGAACTCAGCCACTTAAATTGGTACATAAACTTCTATCTTCAAAAGTTTAGGGAATCTGAAAGATCATGACGGTGTTTTGTTCGACTTTCTTCATCCACCGTGTTTTCATATTCATGCCCTTTTTTCTATGCATCATCTACTAAATTAAGTACCTCCTCATTTACAAACTCATCAGCTCCCTCTTCAAACTCCTCCCCCTTAGTCTTGTGCTCAACCAGATGCTTCTCCTCACCTTGCTCCTTTATTGCCATCAAATCGAATGAAGCAATTTTTTCTTTTAATGATTTAATTTCTTCAACTTTAGCTATAATAATTGCTTTATACACTGTATGATCACAAACATGAATTTAGCTGATAGCAGTACTAGCAGCCTCTGGTTTCTTGATCAAAATTGTCAATTCTAGCTACTCTGGAGCAGGGTTGAGGGCTACAACCTATTACAATAAAAATAATTATCAAATTCAAATTCTTATACAAAACGTTAATAATGAATTATTATAATTATTACCATTTTTGCTGTAATTTGTTTTAATGTTTTCTCTGCCTCATCTATATTACGTGGGAGTTTGCTATCTTTCCACTGGTAAAAGTGTGGAAACATAAACAAACTCACTGGTGAAGCCAGTGAAGGGATGCGTTCATAGACCCATGCCTGCAATTCATAAATTGAAAAATTATACTCACTTGAATATAAATATAATCAACATTGTTAGAAAAATGAAGCAAACACTTACCATCAAACCAACTGTGTACCTATCAATGAATTTCTTAGTTTTTTCTCCACCTACTCCTATATGGTTTTTCGTATCTTGGATAAGAAAATTGTATGCAGCTATGCCCCATGCATACAGACCAACTCTAGATAAATTGTCCAAGTATGATAGGAGAACTTGTGGAGTCTAATAATTTGATGTTGGAAACAGAAAACAATTAAAAACAAAAAGTATGTACAACCTACAAAAATTATTCAAGTCCTCCTCACTATCCTTATATACATACTTCTCAAACTTTTTAGCTATTTCAGATCTAATAATATTCTATAGCTTTCTAGAAAAAAGGCTGTCAAAGGTTGAAAACTTCATCTTAATGTTATATCCACAGATTGCCCCACATATGGCAACCTTAAAACCATAAAAAATTCAGCTGCAGAAAAAAAAACTTCAACCCCCTCCGAAAAATGAAATGATAGCCTTTTTTGGTCAAACCTTCTCAGTATAGCTTCAAGCCGAATAAAACTTGAACTTAACTTGGGCATATCCATGTATATATAAAAAGGGGTCTTCTTCAATGCATTAAAATATTTTGACCCCATCTTGGACTTTATAATATCCAATTTACTCTGAAAAATTGGAGGGGAGCAATGAGAGCAGACCTCATAATATCTTGCCTTGGCTGCAATCAGATAAAGAAAAATTAATATATAAACAGATAATAAACTAATCCTTTTAGATAATGTGTACTGACAACTTGAATGTTTTGTACTATAAATGCTTCTAAAATGTAATTTAGAAGCATATAATATATTATACTACACTTTTAGTTAAGGTATACTTTAAGATTGAATGTTTTATACTACAGAAGTTTCTAAAATATACTTAAAAAATACATAATTTATTATACTACACTTTCATTCAATGTATATTGCAGGCTTGAATATTTTTGTACTAAACATGCTCCTAAAATATATTACACATTTGCCTAGTGTATACTCCAAGCTTGAATGTTTATACTACATTTGCTTCTAAAATGTACTGCAGGTTATATACTAGACTTTTTTGAAATGTGTATTACAAGTTTGAATATTTTATACTACATTTGCTTCTAAAATATACTGCAAGTTATATACTAGACTTTTTCCTAATGTATATTGCAAGATTGAATATTGTATACTACATTTGCTTCTAAATTGTACTGCTGTTACACAGATCATAAACTACACTTTTGCCTAATGTGTACTGCAAGTTTGGATGTTCTTTTCTATAGATAATATACTATCGCTTTCAGATAGTTTTACCGTATAATTTCACCATATTATAATTTTAGGTAGAAAGAAGTATAAACCCCAAAAAGGTGAAGTCCAACTTTTATACCCTTCAAGTACAAATCAGAAACTTCCCATCTCACAACAAAAATCATATGTATATCAAATCAGTTTAAGTGATTAATGACTAAAAAATGAATAAAAACCATAAACACTGAAAAATCACTAACATTTGAAACTGCAAGTTCAGAAAACATACCTGTGTTTCTTTTGCTCACTTTTTTTTGCACTCGACTTCTTTTTGTAGATGTTTTTCCTTCAATAGTCGTAGAAAAATGGCAGAAATTTTGGTGTCTTTCTTTTTTCTGTTTTCTTTTCACTTCTTCTTCTCTCGTTCTTGCGTCAATGGCGGAGGAAGAATGATTTTGCGCCCTTTTGTTTTCGCACCTTGAGAAGTTATTTTTAGGCAAAAAAAAAAAAAAAAGAGAGAGAGAAAAGCGTTCTTCATGATTATAGAAATGCATTTCTCAAGTATTTTTGTTGTTTTTTTCCAAATACAAGGCTATATAGGTCTTTTTAAGAGATATGGGGAGTGTTCCTAATTTTTGTGAAAAAATGGAGAGTTTAGTGTGTAAAAATTCAAATGGGGACTGAACACTAAAATGAAAGTAGGATTAGGAATTTTTTTCTAATTAACGATTATATATTTATGGAGTGAAGTAGAAGATAAAACTCAAAACATAATAGAGAATTTAAACTGAAAAATTTGTGGGGAAGCAGTTGAAAGCAAGATTAGTGGAAGATGGTTGATGAATTAATTGTCATTATGCTGAATAAATGTTAAATTGTTTCGAGAAATCTTTTAGAACTAATCATGTCTGTAAATGCTAATTATCTAAAAATTGGATGGAAGTGGGAATGTTGGATTTTGACAATGATACCTTTAGGACCTCAATGCAGATAGATATATGTACGTAGTTTTAGCTTGTAAATAAATATTCAAAAAAAGTTTTACTGTTTGTATTCGTATTGTTTATATAAAATTTATTCGCATTCGTTTAAAATAGATATGGTAAATACATATCCGATCTGTTTAATGTCCACTCCGAATACATATTTATTAAATAATATATTATTTATATTTTTTAATAAAAATCTCATAATCCATATATGTATATATAAATTATAATTGAAGAATTGGGAAGAAAAATGAATAAATTTAAAAAAATATTTAATATAAAGAAAAAATTAAAGAATAAAGTTAATTAACACAATTATTATTGATTGACTTTATAATTAATATATTTAAATGCGATTAGTATTAGTAAAAAATACTAATAATCAATTATAAAGTTAATTATTAATTAGAAATTATACTATTTATTTGATTGCTTTCTTTTTAATGAAATTATATAGTTTTTTCTATTAATTAAATATGTATTTGTTATAGGCTCATAAATTTATGTATTTGGATATTTGTAAATAGATATTCAAGTAATTATCATTGAATATGAATATAAAAGATAATTCGAATATGGATAAGTTTAATAAAATATGAACAAATCTGAATAATTATAATCGAATACGGATATATCCGAATTCGATTGATATCCGACAGATATGAATTTGGATATCATTTTTTAATATCCATTAAATCCGTATCCGTATTCGAATATTTAAAAAGTTAAACGGATATAAATATAGAAATAGTGTATCGGATCCGTTTAATATCCATTTACACCCCTACATAATTCTCATTATTTTATTTTATTTTTTAATTTTTCCTAAGCCAACATGTGTTAATGGATTTACTAAATTTCCCAATTAATTGAACTAATTATAATTTTTGTCAGTTTATCTATATTATCATAAAAAGAATGTTTATTTTGTGTTTAAAGTGAAAATTATTTTTTATTCTTTCTTTTAATATAATTATCCTTCAATTCTCTCAAAAAATTAAAAAGACAATGTGATATAGAGGATTAAATTAGAAAATATGGATATTTTATGTAGTTGTGATATCAAATTTTATTTTTCAAATTTAATCTTACACACAAAACTTAATAGGGTATTAACTACAAATATAAAAATATTACTGAAAGAAATTATCAAAAATATTAATTTTCTATTACTACAATTATAACCATAATATTTTTTATATTCTTTGGGTAATATTTTAGATATTCTCAAATAATGTTTTATTGTTTTTGCATGGATTATTATAGCCATGATATCTATACTAGGGCATATTTATAGTTAGGTACGTTGGTATTTACCTCATATAAGGTATTATTAAATTAAATGACATATGTCCTTTTACAATATGTTATCATTAATTTTACAAGAAGTTGTTAGCTTGCATTTTAAAAGTTTAGTACATTAAGTGCTTGTAAACATTTTTAAAAAATAATCAAAAGACATTTTTCAAAAAAATCTATTATATTACATAACATAATTTTATAATTTTGAATTATATATTTTATAATATTAAAATAATAAATATATCTAAAATAATATAGTTAATATAATCATCTTTATTTATTAAAAAAAATAAAAAAATTAACAATAAATATAAAATCTGACATTATCATCTTAACAATATAATTTAATTTTAAAAAATAATTTAATAATTTAAATTATTTTAATATAATTTTAATATAGTTTAAATCATTTTGGACAATATAATTTAATTTAAAAATAAATAAAATAAGTTAAAAAATAATTATTTTGAATTAATACTTAATAATATATAATAATATAAATGATTTAAATAATTTGATTAAATTAATAAATTAATTATAAGTAAAAAATTAAAAAACAAAAATAACTGTCTTCTTCTTCTTCCCCCATCCGCAAACCCCACGCCACCCCCATGTCCCATGAAACCCCACCACCCAACCCCTTTCTTTCCCCACTAGCCCATAACTGAGTAGGCCATGGTTAGATCTAACCGTTTGGCATTGGTAGCCGTTGATCATGATAGTCGGATTTGAGTTGGGTTGTGGGTGGGGATGGAATTTATATAGATATATATATATATATAATTATATGTATGCATGTATATACATAACGTAGATGAATATATATGTATCCACATACGTCGAGTGACATATGGCCTAATAGCATAAGTTTCTCTCATAATGCAAAGGTTAGGAGTTCGAACACGAATAGGCTTCCAGATGTGCATACATGTGTATAAATAATATCAAATTTATAATATTTTAATTTTATACTTTAAAATATTATTTAAAACAAACAAATCAATTAGGTCACAAATGTAATTTCCATAAATCCCACTAACTCACTATATCTAAACTCTAAAATATCCAGTAAATCATTTCAAATGTGCTTCCCACAACTATTAGACTTCTACATGTAACTAGCCTAGTGTTGTCAATGGATCGAATTTTAATCCAAATTTGATTTGTATCGGATTCAAATTTTAGGTTTTTTATCCAATTGGATTAGATCAAATTATAAGTATTTGTAATTCAAAATAAATGGATCGGACATGAAATTAAGCAATTTGATCCATTAAAGATTTGAATCTAAATTTTAATATTTTTTAATTAAATTAATACCCTTACATGTATTATCAATAAAGATTATAAAATAAAATCTATATATGATTTGATATGATATCTATATTAATGTCTACATTATTGTAGCGCCCTACTCGTCAAGTGCTTGCTTCTGATCTGGATGCTACTTGATTCTATACCAAAAGTTTTTTGAATAATACATTTCTCAAGATCCAACATATTCAATGTATTTAACTTTCTGCAAACAACATCCAACAAAGGTTCATCTATGAATCGAAATATCGAGAATCACACTTAGTACTTCTACAATCTTCATTACCTTATGTATTACCAAGGTTAGTCTATCTTCACCACTTGATCTTATCTTGTGTAAAGAATCAAAAATAAGAATAAAATAATGTAAGTTCAAATGACTTAGTGAGATAGATTAGCAATAAAACAGGGTGACAATTTCGCAAATATTATATAAGACACATATAGAAGCATTAAAATTTTTAGGAGTCGCGACAAATGATTTCAATTAAAATTCTAAGGGATCCATCCCACCACCATCCCATACCAAAGATGGGACTTCACAAAACTCATTGTCATTTACAGAGGTTTAAATCTCAAATATAGCCAAAGGGGTTGAGAGTAACATTTGAACAATCACTTGATTTTTTGTCAAACATTTGAGTTTCATAGCACAAGTATCAAGCATATCCATTACTTTTACAATTTCATTGTTAGTGGTTCTCCTACCTTGTCCCTCTATTTTCAAAAACACAAAAATTCTTATCTTTTCAATTTTTGAGTGATCGGCTCGAACATGCAAACACGTAGAAGGCATGGCTAGCTACATGCCTAATCCCGCTCATGCACAATTACCTCCAACTGGCTATAAGGTAGGATTACCGCAAGTTAGGTTTCAATCAAAGACCAGCCACTATTGGTCTGTTCTACTTGATCGTCTTTTGATTAGATCCCCATGGCCTACCCCCAAGAGTATATTTATATTCATGCATATCATGTAACATGTCCATCAACATTTCAATTAACATTTTGATTGGCCATGACAAATAAACAGTTAAGCAATTTGTATCGAACTTATTTTAAGGTAATAGTCAGGTATCAATAGAACACATATTTCAAAATCACTTTTCAGTTCTCTCAACATAATTGTCAATTTTAGATAAAGCAATATCAATCAATATCAACAAGAGCAATCAATATAAAGTGGCAATGTGGAGTACTTTTCTCAGCACATAGATTGAAAGAAGTCGTGTGACCAAGATATAGTAGCAAGTATGTATGTTCTCTTCCCAGCAAAAAAATCTCATACGATCGAGTATAAACTCACCTAGCAAATATAAAGAAATCTCTAGTTATATGGTCACCCAAGTCTTGGCTTCCTTGTTAAACGAGGATTGTCATAAGATAACCAAAGTTATCATCTTGTCAATCCTCTAAATCTCAACTATGATTAATGTCTTTATCAAACTCAGGGTTTTCTGGTACAATTTTGGTGATTGAATTTCATGTCCAGATACTTAAGATAGTTGAACATGGTAATCCTTAGTTGTTTGGAGAGCTTATATCCTTATTTCCTAATCAATGGAAAGTTTAGAATAAAATAACTTAAACTAACATTGTGTTGATTTCTGAATCATAATTGTTAATGTGCTTAAATGTCCTTATCAAGTTTTTCAGTTACTTTATTTGTTCATTCATAATTTCTTGATACACTGAAATGTTTAACATAGTCACATATCATTGTTCCTAACTTGATGAGTCAGTGAAGAAGTGGTTAAGATCTTACTTAATGTCCTAACAATATTCCTTTGAGATGATTAAGTTCAATACTATAATAATTCTAAAATTAATCCATAACTTAAGCTATATTATAGTTTAATGGTTTTAGTTCATATTAGTATTAGGTTTGAATTCAAGACTTTAATCACATTCAGTAAATTAATTGAATTGAAATTCTATTATAAAATTTACCAAATTTAGATTGAATCGATATCCAATCTCAAGCTGGGAATAGTTCGTATGAGTCTGGAATTCAAAGTTATGTTGACTGCTCGACAGCCGTCGCCACGCACTGTTGTCGAAGATGGAAGCCACCACTACCATCAGGTGTATCTCATTGAGCCCAGCAAAATGCCTCAAATAATTTCTGATTCCAACGATGATGAGCTGGCCAATTAGCCGTTTGAAACTGCGGTCAAACCCTAATCCTCCGCTATCAACCACCACTCTTAATTTTTCACCACTAGCCATCGAAATGCCAAATTGACACCGCCTATCAATAGCCCATGAACTTGTGACCAAAACCCATCTCAACTTAACCACTTTCCACCTCCAGAAGTGGTGAAACCAACAAACCTACCACTCACCATTGGCCTCTTTGTTTTTGGCAAAATGCTCGATAGTTTCTGGTGTTTTTGGTATGGTTCAATTTCTTGAGCTAAGGGAAATTCAACCATGGATTTAGTTTTCAATTTAGAGAAAGGAGCAATTCTAAGCTTGGGATAGCTGGGGTTGTCTTGTGAGAATTTGAAGAAATTGTGTTCTTCATTGTATATATAAACTAATTTTCAATTTATTCAATTTGACCCCAACATTCCTGACCGTTTTCAATCTTACCTTGGAAGTTTGAACTGTTTTTTACTTTGGTCCTGCAGTTTCAATTAAATCCTTTAACTTTTAAATCTTACACATTGGTCCCTAAGATTTCTGTTTCTAGGCAATCAAGTCCAAATTTAATTATGCTGAAGTCCTCAAACTTTTAAATTACTCACATTAACCCCCTAAACTTTATAATTTTGTGCAATCAAGTCCTCATCTTATTTACAATTCAAACCCTCAATTATAAATATTTAATTCTAAATCGTAACTAAATTAAACCAAACATTAATCTAGCCAAATTTATTTATTTCATATTTTCCTATATTTTAGGATTTTAAAATTTGGGGTGTTACAGCTTTCCCTCCCTTAAGAGAATTTGGTCCTCATATTCTCATCTAACATCCATGAAAACTTTAATCGAGGCATATTATTGTTTAGGTAAGAGGTGGATACAGACACTCACATTTCTTCTAAAATTTAGGTATTGATATTTAAAAGGTTAAATAATGCTTAGGTTCTAACTTCAAGATGAGATGGATAGATATAAGAAAGTGAGTCCGTATTAGAATTATATATAGTTTTCTTAAATATTATGAATATAAATCATACATTAGACAACACCATTTGAATTCAGTGTGCTTATCCTAGTACGGGCATTGGTATGATTTTAATTACTCAGTCTTCAACTAAACTCTGTAACTTGTTTTGATGTCTCAAGTCTTTCTAATATAGGTGAAATCATTTCCTCATGAGCCCATATTCATTTCAAGACATGGGTATATTTGATAATTTCTCAAAGAAGGGTGAAACTAGTACCAAAATTAATCCATCTCATTAATTCTCAAAATTCTCTATACCTCCATTTATTCAGATATTGGCCTATTTCAATTATTTCAATTAGTGGGTCTACAACCTTAGGAAGATCATATTTGACATGAATTGTCAAAGTCTAGGAAACTTCTATTCTTGGCATATTCTTCAACTTTCTTCCACTTACTGTGGCTTCGACTTTGGTATGATCAAAGTCTATTTCTTCTCAAGAGACCATGTGCTTCGCAAAATTTTGATTCTGAATAAAACTTCACATTTGTAACTTGGATATACGACTTTATTTCCTTTTGTTCTTTTAATTCGGATGTTTATGCTTTGATAACATGCTATAGTCCATATTTTCCTAGGAAATTTCATGAGTCCACAAGACTAATTTTATTTTAGTGAGACAACCCAAAGCGACAAGTCATATATTTTAAATGTGATAATTAGCCCTCAGAACTTAAGTTTGCTTGAAGTACCTATGACCTCTTTCCTGTAATATAATTTTTTTTGTTGAGAGTATAGACGCATAGAACAATTTGGTACATTTTATAAGGGAAATAATAACTAGTACAAGCTAATTCTCTTCTTCATTTAGTAGGATCTCTCTCTGTACTTTTTCTCCTATATTAAGATTGCCAATTCTCCTTATTTGAGTGAATCAGCATCTCCACCACCCCACAGAAATCTTGAGTATACCCATGATATTAATGAGCAGAATCTAAAGGACTTTGTATTTCCAACATATCTTTAGTCCATTTTCAATCGTTTAAAAATTTTAGTTCTAGCAGAGTTACTTGGCTATTTCCAATTAACTATAGACCCTTAAAATGAGCTAAGTAGTTTATATAAGCACGGTGTTTCAGTTTGACACTTAATAGATTTGTTTGGTTTTTATTAATATTTCCCAAATAAGTACTAATAATTTCATGGTACATTTCTCCGTACTTAGAGGATTCCTTCACAATTTTAGTCAATATCTTATGCTCTAATTGTGAATCTCCCCATAAACTTTGGCAAATAGATTCCAAATATCTATGGTGTTTTCCATAAGGTTTTTTATGATACTTTTAGAGTTACTTAGCCTAATCTTGTTCATTAATAAATCACATAGGTATCATTTTACCACAACTAGAATCTTATCCTACATTATCTTGCTTTATAATCTATTCATAAGGTTGTCGTGAGAGAGTGGTGTTATTGTCTATTCTTTCTCAAGTATCTCCGCTCATGGCATTTGCATTGTGGTATTCAAATGGTCGAGTTGATTAATTGGTTACTATCCACTATAGTGTTATTAAGCTATGATGGTGTTTTCTAGTGCATCAAGATTTTTGGCTTTTAAAGCTAATACTGGAGCAAAGGAGTCTCCTTTGTTCAACCCGAGATATTCCTAAATAGCACTAAAGTTGCTATGTTGTTGTAGAGTGTAGGGTACTTGAATATGTGATATTGGGTTCCTAGAATTCAAATCTGTGTAAACAATTATGCTTGTACACAGGCTGCTAAAAATATATGTGTGTGTACATATTTTTATCTAGTTCTTAAAAGTACTTGAATTTTCTACATTAAACTTATCAATTGTGAAATCGACATCAAGTTTGCTATTCATTTCTAAAGATATGGAATACCAAAATGTGGAAGACCTCGCAGAATTCATTAAATATATCTAATATTATCTATACGTAAGCCTTATCTATGGTTCTATCAGTATGTGTATCAACGAATTTTAAAGGTATTAGGCTTTTTGTTAAACTAACCAATGGTCTTAATTTGTAGTGAGAAAACTAGCTAAATTTGATATGTTATCAGTAAAATTATTTACCCAATTATGTCTTATACATAAATGTGTGATAATGGGTCGCTTTTATGAATGTACTTGTTTAGAGTTCACATTATTTCAACTTTCATAACTCAAGATTCTAGTCTTCCATTCTTAAGGGTTTGGGTAAAGTTTCTCATTTTTAAATATGAATCTTTATCCTTTATTTTCCAGTTATAGTTTTTATATATATAATTTTTTTTCAATTTTGATAGTTGAGTATAGTGTGTTAGTATAATAGTCCGCATCTTCCACTACTGTCTTTTCGCAAAGGTTCTAGCAACAGTCCCCATATCTTGTCATTCTCATTTAATCACTTGGAATCCTTTTTCATTGATCTCTATACCCTTACTTGCTATTTTCCTTTATGATTCCAGTACAAGCTTTAAATATCGTTTGCATTATTTAACAAACGTTATCCCCTTCTGCTCAAGCATTAATATTTTCCTTACAACTTCATTCTTATAGGTAATTTTTCTCTTGTTTTGTTTGTTGTCATCTTGTACTCATACTAATGAGCTTTCTTACTATTTATAGGCTAATTTCCCCAAATAATTAATTCATAACCAAATAAATATATCAGTCATATTTTTCTTAAAAGATTTTCTTATGGAACATATTCCTTATTTCTCTCACATATTATGATGCAGTTATACTAGTCAATTTCATAGTTGAAGTACTGATTTTCTTAAAAAACAATACTCTATGGGCCTTAACTACGTGTATAAACCAAAATATGGGTTATTCCAAAATGATCCTGGGCTTCTCAAGTTCTATTATCACAAATATACCAACACTACAATGCTGGTCATCGCTAAAGTCATATGCTTGATATCTCAGAAGTAGTGGATTAGATATTGGTTGGCCATCCCAATACCAATCTTTTCATCTTTTGATACCAAGCAATATCCCGGAAGTTCACATCCTAACTAGATTTTCTTATGAGACTTAACCTCCATTAACCCCAACCTTCCACATTCCAAGAAGATTAGGATTATTAGCATATCACCTCCTAAATAGCCATGCCATTTAGGTTACAATATTCTCTTATGTCTAAAATATTAATCTAAAAGATCTTTTGCTCGTTAATTTAGCTCCATCTAAAATGGTCATTTGCTCACGCACTGATTAGAGTGCTCTTAAACAAGTTCATGTCTAATAAAAGTCCCCAAGAATATTACTTCTCCTAAATATAAGAAGTCACATGCTTCGTACCTTGGGAGTTATGGATTATACATTCGTCAGCTACCCAATCATAACCCTGCATGTCCTTTGGACTGAAAATTGTCCCAAAATTCATGTTCTAATCAAATTTTAGAATCATGCTTAATCCTCACTAATCAAAAGTTTCATGTCTCATTCAAATATCAAAATCAAGCCTACTCTCCACTAAGCAAAACTTTTATATCCCTAAGATCATATCCTAGTGTAGCTTAGGTTTTCAAACCTAAGCTCTGATGCCATCTCTGTAGTGCCCCAATTAGGAGGAGCTTACTTCTGATCGGGATGCAATTCGAATCTATACCACAAGTTTTTTGAATAATTGAAAATACATTTCTCAAAATCCAAAGTATTTAACTTTTTGTGAGCAACATCCAATAGAGGTTCAACTATAAACTAAAATATCATGAATCATACTTAGTATGTCTGCCACTTTTATTACTGTATGTATCACTAGGGTTAGTCTATCTTCGCCACTCGATCTTATTTAAGGTAAAGAATGAAAAACAACAATAAAACAACAAAAATTAAAATGACTTAGTGAGATAATTTAGAAATAACAATAGAGTGATAATTCCTCAAATATTACATAAGAAACATATAAAAGCATTAACATTTTCAGGAGTCGTGATAGATGATTTCAATCAAAATTCTAAGCGATCCGTCCCACTACCATCCAATACCAATGACGAAACTTCACAAAATTCTTTATCTTTTACAGAGGTTTAAATCTCAAATATAACCAAAGGGGTCGAGAGTAACATTTGAACAATCAATTGATTTTTTTGTCAAGCATTCGAGTTTCATAGCACAAGTATCAAGCATATCCATTACTTTTACAATCTCGCTGTTGGTGGTTCACCTACCTTGTCCCTCAACTTTCAAAAACACAAAAATTCTTATCTCTCTAATTTTTAAGTGATCGGCTCAAATATGTAAACATGTAGGAGGCTTGGCTAGTCACATGCCCAATCTCGCTCATAGATAATTACCTCCAACTAGCCATAAACTGGATTACCATAAGTAGGGTATCAGTCAAAGACCAACTACTGTCAGTTTGATCTAACTAGTTATCTTTTGATTAAATCCCCAAGGCCTACCCCCAAGGGTATATTTATATCCACGCATATTATGTAACATGTCCAATAGCATTTCAATTAACATTCCAATTAGCCATGACAAACAAACAATCAAGCAATTTGTATCAAACTCATTTTAAGGTAATATTCACGGCACCAATAGAATACGTATATTGAAATCACTTTTCATTCCCATAACACAATTGCTAATTTTAGGTAAAGTGATATCAATCAATATCAATAGGAGCAATCATCATAAAGTGGCAATGTGGAGTACTTTTCTTAGCACATAGATTGAAAGGAGTCAAGCAACCAAGATATAGTAGCAAGTATATATATTTTTTTCCCCAACAAAGAAATCTCATATTATACTGACCTGGCAAATGCAAAGGAATCCCTAGTTGTATGGTCACCCAGGTCTTAGTTTCCAAGTCAAATGAAAACTGTCATAAGATACCCGAGTTATCATCATATTAATGCTCTAAATCTTAAATATGATTAATGTTTTTATCAAACGTAGGGTTATTCTGATACAATTTTGGTGATTGAATTTCATATCCAGACACTTAAGACAGTTGAATATGGTAATTCTTAGTTGTTTGGAGAGTCCATGTGCTCGTTTCCTATTCAATTCAAAGTTCAGAATAAAATCACCTAAACCAAGATTGAGTTGATTTTTGAATCATAATTCTTAATGTCCTTATCGAGTTCCTCAATTTCTTTATTCGTTCATTCATAATTTCCTCAAGTTTCATGATACATTGAAATGTTTAACATAGTCACATATCATTGTTCCTAACTTGACGAGTTGGTGAAGAAGTGGTTAAGATCTTACTTAAGGTCCTCAAGGTATTCTTTGAGATGATTGAGTTCAACACTATAGTAATTCTGAAATTAATCCATAACTTGAGCTAAATTATAGTTTAATGGTCTTAGTTCATATTAGGATTATGTTTGAATTGAAAACTTCAATTATATTCGGTAAATTAATCGAATTAAAATTTGATCATGAAATTTACCTAAATTGGATTGAATCAAGACCCAATCTCAAGTCGGGAATAGTCCAAATAAGTCCAAAATTCAAAGTTGTGCTGACTACTCGGGAGCCACCGCTATGCGTCGTCGCCAGATATGGAAGCCACCACCACCATCAAGTACATCTCACTGACCCAACAAAACGCCTCAAATAATTTATGATTCTAACAACAATGAGCAGGCTAATTAGTTGTTTGAAGTCACGGCTTAACCCTAATCCTCTGTCATCAACCATTACCTTTAATTCTTTGCCACCAGCTATTGGATTCCAAATTGACACCACCCATCGACAGACCCAACTCAACTCAACCACTTTCCACCACCGGAAGTGGCAGAACTAGCAATTCAATTGAAGGAATATGCCTAATAGGCTTCATTGTGCAAGGTGCTATCCTCAAAGGTCATGATCAATATAAAGGGTATACATAATAGTGGAAAACATTAAGCAAATTCATTAAATGAGAAGATTAACAAGAAAGCTAGTGTTTTCCATCCTTAGAGAGAGTCTATTTTTCAAATTATTCATTAAATAATTTTAAGATCATTGTTGAAAACTCAAAAATCTACAAAGTTAGTTGCTAAGAGCCAGCAAATTGAGATCATCCAACCCTCATGCATAGAACTTCCTTAAATTGATGATATTTTAAGTTTTGAGTACTTCTCTTTCTTTCATTATTTGCAGTTTGTATGCTTTTGGGTTGACAATTTCTGCTTCTTGTAAGGCCATATCACTAGTTGTCCAGCTTGCTTAAGGGTCCTAAAGCTTCTGCTCACTAGGTTGTCCACTTCGAAATCTCTAGGGCGCACTTTAGAATTGTACGCTTTGACCATCCTTGATTTGTACATTTCTATGCAAACATACAGCCTAGATAATTATTACATCCTTTTCCTACAATATATATAATTCACAATAAATAAGCAATCAAGTGCAAGAAACAATAGCATGCAGCATCTTTGTACATAAAATCTAGTATCCATAATCACTTATGTAATATTATTTTGACATAAGTTCAGTATTACTACTAACGGATGCAATAATGAAGTACTTCTTCCTTTGATTTTGCTTTGCTTCACCTCCTAAATATGGATCATTAACTAGAAAACTGTACAACTTTTGTATAAAAACCAACAGCAGATAAATCATTCACATACTGAATAAAAAATTGAGGAGTTGAATAGTTGCTCTTTGGAAAAAGAATACAATTAAAAACAAAGAGTACATACATATTCTACATTTTGATCCCTTTGCCCCCCATCAACTCTTTTAACTTATTAAATATCTCTACATAGCTAATCCTTTTGAATACTTCTACAAGCAGACATTTGATTGTATTTGGCTCCATACTCAATCCTAAATCTACTGATTTTCTCCACATGATGTGACCCCAAGACAAAAAAAACTTGAATCCCCTAAAGGAACTACAATACCGTCACATAAGACAAATGCAATAGCTGTACATGAAATCTCCTTAAAATTGCTTCAATCTCGATTGAAGCTACTGTTCAATGTTGTCATATCAAAATATGAACAAAGAAGTTCTCTTAATCGCTTGTTCTCTCCAAACCTAATTTTAGGTTTCAATTCCTCCATAGCCATTTAAGAATATTATAGGGAATAATGGGAATATAATTCAAATTCTCTTGCAAAAGAAATAAATATGAATAAGAAAATGTAAACATTTCAAAATATATACTTAAGGTTCAAGTACTGCAAACACAATTAGAAGTATTAAAAGTTTGCATTTTGGTACAATAATTTCTTGCACACAATACTAAATCAAGCTTCTGGTACTGCAGCCAATATGATATACTGAAATTTTGAATTATGTTATCAAAATTACTTACACCAAATATTAAATTTACCTATTGCTACGTTTGTTTGATCAATAATAAATGGTGATTAAAAAATGCTTATCGCCTTCATACATATTATAATTCATATAGTATTCCTGAATTTAGTTTACAAAATTCCTAATGTTGAGATAAAGTATATATTTAATTGTAACATATATTAAAACAACAAACATAAGCCAAATTGTCAACGTTCAAGTATGAAATAAACTACAGCGAGGTTTATTTTCTAAAATTTGAAAATGGATAAAATTAAATATATAATAACCAAATTAAGCTTCCTAATTAACAAAACTAAAATATATGCTAACTACAACGAGAGGTAAAACAAACAAAGTAAAGAATTTTTTTTTTTTTAGCCTTGCAACCATAATCAACGAAAATAAAATATCTCACTGGCAGAAGAGTGAAATACCTTGTCTAATACCTAAAAATGTGGGGGAAAATAAAAATCCTTTTTTCTTAGACAGCACAACAATAGATAGAAACAAACAAACAAAGAGGCTAAAATATTCTATGGCTGCTTAAAAGATTTTTTATTACAAATATCATCTCCATGAAATTAAATGAAACAAATATCAGACAAACTGATTTTTCAATACACATAAAGATACATTGAGGGACATTTCCTCCCCCACACCCCACTCCACCAAATAAAAGGAAAAGAAAAGAAAGAAACCAAAAGGGAACAGAATCAGTTGGGAATGGGTGAATATGAGTGACTACTTTGGGCTAGGTATTGTTTATTGACAAGGGCGGCATTAGTGATATAATTACAATTACATCATTTCTCATGATGCATGCAACGCCTTTTTGCTTTCACTCCGATCCTCTTCTGTTTTCGAGCTATTCTGGAATCCCAGCATCTTGTTCAGTGCACCAATATATGCCCGTACACTGGAGATCACAATATCCATTGCTGCTCCTGTTCCACTGTCCGTCCAGACAAAAATCATGTTATGTTATTAAACTACAAAAAAACAAATACATTTTTATATTACCGTTATTGAGTTTTTATTTTTTGTATTCTGAAGTACAAGTGATTTCTTAAAGTTTTTCAATTTGAAGTAAAAGCGAACAGAACCTGAATGCACGGCTGACAGTTTCTCCTGTAATAGCATGGGTTGTTGCAACAGTATCATCTCCACGAATTAGAACCCTTGCTGTGGCTATAGTGTCAATACGTTCAGTCACTGCATTCATGGAGTATTCAACAAGTATTACAGGAACCTGCACAAAACCAGACAAAAGATTTAGTGTACTGGCTAGATTTAGTTGAAAATCTAGACCACCAAGTATAAAGCCTGAGGTATTACAGTTACTTTATGTAATTATGGTCCTAAGTGACGGCAAATTTATCTAAAATGTAAGGATATGTGCATCCATTTTCCCAGCCACGTGTGATCAAATTAGCACGGAAAAACAGTATCATCATCAACTGTAATTTCTTCAAGTTTCAGACCTTGACAATAAGATCTACCGCTTTATATGCTGCATCAACTGGCCCCGTTCCAACTGAAAAAGCAATATGCTCGTCACCATTCACAACACTGAGTTTAACTGTTGCAGTTGAAAGGCCAAGAGTTCCACATGTAACCTGCCCATTACAGACATTCATTTAAATTGGCTGAACCACCCTACACAATATACAATGACCAAACATTAGCTGAGAAAAATAGGACATAAACATGCCTGTACATCTTCAAGTTTCCAGACAACTTGTGGCTCGAAAACCTCATCGGAGACTAGGGCGATTAGGTCGTCATCGAGGATAATCTGAAAGATTGACAACATATAAGAAGGTAGGCAGATATGTATCCACATTATTGGATAAACATGTTCAAGCATGTGCGTGCATCTATTATCTATTGCATGGTATATCCCAATATTAACTTAATTAGACCCAACAGAGAAAACAGTGCCAAATAAAAGAGGAATAGTATCTAATGCTTTTGTAACTATGGCTTTGGAAAAAAATTGCAAATAATTTAGGAGTTGCATCTCATTCAGAAAAGCCGGCCATGGTGAATGAATCCATGCATGAGTATCCTTTTGCATGCAAGAAGATTATCTAATGACCATATAAAACTATATAGCAGGTCAACTGATATCATAAGAACAGGCTCCAGTGGCGATCATGCTTATCCTAATCCATTCTATTTTTTAGGATCCCAGAGAAGAGAGAATTTGAACCAAAATATGAAGAAGAGTACATTTTCTATCCTATATTATTCTTGCAAACAATCAGCAGTGGGGTAAGTACTAGAGAATTTTGAGTGCCTTTTATTTCCCGCTACAGCTTTGAAGTGTGCAAAAAGATCATCAATTTCATTTCCATCAATATCATATCCAAGCTGCAAGACATTCATAATACAAGTTGATGCATTATAGAGACAATGAGGTAAACTTCCATAAATAAGCTTGAATTTGCTGTACCTCCTACATTTTGGCTTTAAGTACATGGCGTCCATTGTATTCAAGCAAACACAATTAATATTAAGAAAGTTTGTCCATGTACATGAAGATCTACACTATGGTCGACAATAATGGTAGGGGCAACTTTTATAGCAAGAAACTCATACCAAAAGTAGATAATATCAAGGAAAAGCCACATTTTGCATCACATATCTATGAAGAAAACTGAATTTTAAACAACTGCTAGATTTTGTGGAATAATGGATGAGATGACCTCCTAATTGTCTTTTTCCCCATGGAAGCATATCAATGATGCAAACAGAGTAATCAGTCTTAAAAAGGCAGATATAATTAAAAGATCTGCACCTACCAGTGTAACTGAATCTCATCGGATACAAATACCAATAGTATAATTCAAGAAACTAGCTAGCATCAAACTCACCCACCTGACGCCACCTATTCCTCTTCCCCGTGGCCCACCTAACGCCACCTATTCCTCCTCCCCTTGTGTGAAGGGTTGCCCTAGCCCTCAGGCCCCTTGACCAACTACAGGGCATTCGCCCTAGCGGCCCCTCAATTAGCCTGTGTCAATGGACTTGCACTTTAAGGAGTTCATTTACCGTGTCCTAGGTTTAGGCCTTTCCTTTTGTTTTTCCTCTTGTAAATATGTAGGTAGGATGCTACCGTTTTTGTTATAATTTTCAGCATTTCAATATCTAGTGTTGTCACAACAGAATTTTTTTTTAGCCTATTATAGGAAGGAATGAGTAGTCGAAGCTGAGATGTACTGTACTTTGCTGGAGTCCCCCTCAACATCTAGTGTTGCTCTAACAATTGTAAATATTATAATGTTGTTTTCAGTAATGAATGCAAGCTTTCTTTCCAATTGATTGTGCCTCCTAAAAGCTTTCTTATTTGTTGACGATTATTGAGCTTAACGGTGGTTGGACTCTTGTTGGTTGACGATTATCGAGCTTTACAGTTGTTGGGCTCTTGTGGGTTGTTGGTTACCGAGCTTGATAGTGGTTAGGCTCTCGTTGGTTTTTGGATACTGAGTTTTTGGCAGACGTAGCTGCTGAATGGCTAGCTACTAGCCGCACAGTGCGCTATTGTACATACTCCTAAAAAACGCCCTATGACAGGTGGTATTAGAGCCTCGGCTCTTGATCCACAAGGCTAAGGCAATGGCGCTAGAACCTACAATTTTTGCAAATGTTGTGGGGCAAGAGAATGAAGCCTCGAGACAGGTTGGTACTGCAAAACAATGGTTGGATACACTGGAGGACAAGAACTCCAAGTTGTGCTATGTTGTCGAGACCTTGGAGAAAAAGGTCGAGGGACTACAGACAGAGATTATGGATCTCCACTCGTAGTTGGGTGAGAGTAGAGATGTTTGACAGTCCTTGATAGAGGCGATGAGAGCAAACATCATGGCTGATCTGAGATGGGAAATGTAGGCAATGTCGATTCAGATTGGCTTGCTTCAGAGGACAGTAAGTAATGGACCTGCCATTGCTCCAGACTCAGTTGCTAGGTTTTGAATCCCAAAGCGTAGGTCTTATAGTGGTGCTAGAGATGCAAAGGAGGTCGAGAACTTTCTTTTTGATATGGAATAGTACTTTTTGGCTGTTAATATTGAGGATGAAGCCAGAAAAGTAGCAACTGCTACCATGTACTTGACAGGTGATGCAAAACTATGGTGGCGGACCAAGTATGCAGATATTCAGGCATATTGGGTGTGTATGGACATATAGGATCAGCTCCAGAGAGCAATTAGACAACAGTTCTTCCCAGAGAATGTTGAGTATAATGCCAAACGGGCCCTACGAGATCTAAAGCATACAACCTCCATCAGGGAATATGTGAAAACGTTTTCCACACACGTTAGACATTCGGGATATGTCCTAGAAGGATAAGCTTTTCACATTTTTAGAGAGATTGAAACCATGGGCACTTGTTAAGCTACAACGCCAGAGAGTGGCCGATTTGAACACCGCTATGGGAGCTGTTGAGCGGTTAATGGATTATAGTTTTGAGCCTCGTAAAGAGAGACAAGCGGCCTCTAATACTAATCAGTCAAAAGGAGGTGGGGCCAAATTATTTAGGTTGAATCCAAGCAAAGATGGGGGAGAAAGGTAATCCTACACCCAAGGGAGCTCATAGGTAAGTTCTAATAAGGTAAAACCAGAAAATAGGCAGGGAGCACCATAGAAGAGCAGTGGTGGATGTTTCGTTTGTGGTGGTCCACACCGAATGAAAGACTATCCGAAGAAATATTTACTGAATGCTTTGGCGTGCTTTACAGAAGCAAGGAGGTCGCCCAAGCAAGCTGAGACTCGGACTTCTATTGTTAAGGAACAAGAGTTGGATGAGGGTTAGGACAACCTTGGGGCCATTTCACAGTGGTGTAATACTATTTCACAGGTGGTAGCTAAGAGAGCAGTACCACCAAAGACGAGTAGAGTTGCACCAACCTTAATAGAAAGCCAGACAGAGGAGGAGCCACAGCCCAGGAACCATAAAAAGAGAGGCCTGATGTTTGTGAATGTGAAGATTAGTGGCAAGTTTGTTTGTACCATGATCAACATCGGTGCCACCCACAACTACCTGGCAAGTGCTGTAGTGGGGAGACTTGGGCTTGCACGGGAGAAAGGAGTTGGATGGGTGAAAGCTATCAACTCTACTGCTCAGTCGATTGCGGGAGTGGCCAAATTTGTGCTCATCAAGGTGGGACCATTCGAAGGGAGGATCAATTTTTTAGTGGTCATGATGGATGATTTCAAACTTATCCTTGGGCTTGATTTTTTGTGGGATACAAAGACGGTGGTGATGCCTCATGCGGATTCACTGATGATGATGAAAAATAAGCTGTGCATCATTTCTATATTGATCAGGAAGCTAGGGGAGAAAAATCTCTCGACCATTCAGTTTGAGAAGGATTGCAAGCGAAACGAGCCATTATTCTTGTGCACCCTTCGCTTTAAAGAGATTGAGGAGGCATCGGGGCCAATCCCTAGTGTGGTGAAAGAACTCTTGTAGGAGTTTGAGGATGTTATGCTAGATGAACTGCCTCAAAAGCTACTGCCTAAGAGAGCAGTAGATCATGAGATTGAGTTGGTGCCTGGTACCAAACCTCTCGCCTAGGCACCGTATTGAATGTCTCAACCTAAGCTTGAGGAGCTTAGGAAGCTATTGAAAGAGATGTTGAAGTGTGGGATCATCAAGCCTGTTAAGTCATCGTATAGAGCCCCTATATTGTTCCAGAAAAAATCTGATGGGTCCTTACGAATGTGTTGTGACTATTGGGCATTGAATAAAATCACTGTGAAGAATAAATATCCCATTCCGCTTATGGCTGATTATTTTGATCAACTTAGCTGGGCAGAGTACTTCACGAAAATTGATTCAAGATCGAGTTATTGGCAAGTTCGGATCAAGGAGGGAGATGAGGCAAAAACTACAGTGGTCATGAGATATGGGGCATTTGAGTTTGTGGTCATGCCTTTCGGCCTGACAAATACCCCAAAAACCTGCAGCACGTTGATGAACCAGGTACTCTATGGTTTTCTGGATGAGTTTGTAGTGGTGTATCTGGATGATATTGTGGTGTATAGTGGGACCTTAGTCGAACATTTAAAGCATTTGCAAAAGGTTCTCACCCGACTCTGTGAGCATGAACTGTATGCCAAGTGGTCGAAGTGTTCATTTGCTCAGAAGAAAATTCATTTCTTGGGTCACATCGTGGAGCAAGGGAGAATTCGTATGGACCCAAAGAAAGTATAGGCTATTCAGGAGTGACAGCCTCCCATGAATGTTCATGAGGTAAAATCATTTCTTGGGCAGGTAAATTATTATTAGAGATTTATGAAGGGCTACTCTGAGATAGCATGGCCCCTCATCGACCTCACCAAGAAGATTCAGTCTTGGAATTGGACATCTTAATGCAAAGCAGCATTTGAGGGATTGAAAAGAGCTGTGGTGTCGGACCCTGTGTTAGCCCTCCCAGACTTAATGAAGATGTTCGAAGTGGAGACTGATGCTTCAAATTTTGCTCTTGGAGTGTTGATTCAAGATGGGCATCCTGTTGCTTTTGAGAGTCGCAAGTTGAAGGAAGCAGAGAGATGCTACTTTGCACATGAGAAGGAGTTGCTTACCGTAGTTCACTGCCTCAGACGATGGCGGCACTACTTGTTAGGCTCTCTTTTTGTGGTCAGGACAGACAATACTGCAGTTAGTCACTTCATGAGCCAATCCAAACTAATCGATAAGTAGGCATGGTGGTAAGAGTTGTTGGTAAAATTTAACTTTTCTCTGGAGTATCGTACCGGAGTGAGCAATCATATGGCCGATGCCCTAAGTTGGAGGGTGGACCATACGAGGGTGGTAGCCACTTTATCCTTGAGTGCAATTACCACTTCTGTGAAAGACCGAATATGGGAGCTCTTATCGAAAGATCCTGCAAGGCAGTATTTGGTTGATCTTGCTGAGAAGGGCAAAACTCAATAGTTTTAGATGGATGAAGGACTTTTGATGACCAAAGAAAACCGCGTGTATGTACCCAAAGGTGGGGACCTGAGGAAATCATTAATTTCAGAATGCCACAACACTCTTTGGGTGAGTCACCTAGGAGCTGAGCACACCCGTGCTTTGGCGCACAGATTGTATTATTAGTTGCAAATGTGATATGACATCAAGGAGTATGTTCGCACTTGTCTAGTATGCCAGCAGGATAAATGGGACCATCAGAAGAAACCAAGCTTGTTAGAGCCACTGCCTATTCCCCAGCGACCCTAGGAAAGTATATCCATGGATTATATCATTGGGTTGCCTAAGATGGGAGATTTGAGGACTATTATTGTTGTGGTAGACTGGTTCTCTAAGTATGCTACTTTTATTGCAGCCCTTAAACATATTACAGCAGAAGGGACAACTCATCTCTTTTTCAAGCGTATTGTCAAGTATTGGAGACTGCCGAAGGATATTGTCAGTGATCGAGACTCTCGATTCACTAGCATCTTTTAGATTGAGCTCTTCAAACTTCTTGGATCCAAACTGAACATGAGCTCGAGCTATCAACTACAATCTGACAGCTAGAACAAGCGCTTCAATTCTATATTGGAGGAATATCTTTGACATTTTGTGAACGGCTCTTAAAAGGATTGGGTGAAGCTTTTGGATGTTGCTCACTTGTGCTTCAATGCCCATAAGTTCTCTACTACCAATAAAAGTGCTTTTGAGATTGTGACAGGGCAGCAATCGCTACTTCCTCACACTTTAGACTCCCCACAGGGTGCACGATCTCCTTTCACAAGGAGTTTCTCGTAGGAATGGAAATGAAATATTGATCTAGCCTGAAACTACCTCAAGAAAGCTTAAAAGTGGATGAAGAAACATGCAGATCAGAATCGCCGCTTTAGTGAATTTCAAGTGGGAGATATGGTATTGGTAAAGGTACCTAATTTGAGATAGTTAAAATCAGCTTGGAGGAGAGACCCTCGCTTGATGCAGAAATATATTGGACCGTTGTCTATTATCAAATGCATCGAAAAGGTAGCCTACAAGATAGCGTTGCCTGATTGGTGGAAAATGCACAATGTCCTACATGTGAGCTAGCTTAAGCCTTACCACGTAGACCAGGAGAACGTATCCCGCAACAAACCCATCCGCCCACAACTGGCATTGACGAAGAAGGAGAAGAGAATGGTAAAAGCAATTCTAAATCACCGAGTAACTAGCATCGGAAGCACAACTCAGATAGATTACTTGGTGAAATGGAAGGGATGTAGCAGCGAGGAGAACACTTGGAAGCGGGTGACAGACCTCAGGGCGTTCAAACCTCTATTGGAGGCATACCAAGCCTCAATGTCACCGAGGACGTCGTCATCTCAGGTGGGGGAGAATGTCAAGGGTTGCCCTGGCCCTCGAGCCCCTTGACCATCTACAGGGCATTCAGTTTGCCCCAGCGGCCCCTTAATTAGCCTGCATCAATAAACTTGCACTCTAAGGAGTTCATCTACCGTGTCCTGGGTGTAAGCCTTTCCTTTTGTTTTTCCTCTTGTAAATATGTAGGCAGGATGGTGCCGTTTTTGTTGTAATTTTTAGCTTTTTAATATTTATTGCTGTTACAACAGAAATCTTTTTTTAGCTTATTATAAGGAGAAATGAGTAGTCGAAGCTAAGATGTATTGCACTTTGCTGGAGTTCCCCTCAACGTCTAGCGTTGCTCTAGCAATTGTAAATATTGTAATGCTGTTTTCATTAATGAATGCAAGCTTTCTTTCCAATTGATTGTGCCTCCCAAAAGTTTTCTTATTTGTTGATGGTTATCGAGCTTAACAGTGGTTGGGCTCTTATTGGTTGATGATTATTAAGCTTAACAGTGGTTGGGCTCTTATTAGTTGACGATTATCGAGCTTAACAGTTTTTGGGCTCTTGTTGGTTTTTGGATATCGAGTTTTTGGTGGATGTAGCTCCTGAGCAGCTAGCTACTAGTCGACAGTATGCTGTTGTACATACTCCTAAGAAGCGCCATGTGACACCTTGTCACTAAAACCAGATTCCATAACAATTGCTTTATTAATGGTTTAAACATTTAACAAGTTGCACATTCACCATCTACTTATAAATGACTAGATCAAGAACAAATATTTTCTATACACAAATTTGTCCATGAAATTCAATCACTTCTGTCTTGCATTACCTAGTACTCTGCTGAAAATTATATATCTTCTTTGAATTTTATTAAGTATTTATATTCCTTTTCTTCTTGGGGTGGAACATTATTCTTTTTCGATTTTTAGGGGCACAATGTTATGGTTTACTGAGGAATAAATTAATCGAACTCCTCCTTGACTGAAGAACTGGTAAATGGATGTGGCCAATGATCACCATAAAGACAGACAACATAAAATCCAGCTAGCAGACAACCACATCCTTGTGATTATTTTCAAACAAGGACCACAAAATACAATACATACAAAGCCACATTTTTAGTATCTTGAAGTGTTAAAGGCCTAAAGTTTGATTTGAATAAGATCAACTACTTCAAAGATACCTTAATGCAATGCAAAGTCCAGGCTAAATTTTTCATCACAGGTTGGTATGGAATATCTTCTGTATTATAAGTTTCATATATAGGTTTAAACAAAGTTTAAACATCATAAACAATGGAAACTTTCCAGGTAAGGAAAAAGAGGAAATAATATGTATATATTAAGACACCACAAAAACAGACATTAACAAATAATTCCATTGTATCTCAGTTTTCCAAGAACTATACCAGATTCATTAGACCGGATAAGTCCAATATCTTTAGGAGCTATAATTTCATATGTATTCTTATGTTTAAGCATTCCATCCTACAAAAATGTTGAAAGATAGGTAATAGAAAAAGGATTTTGGAAACATAATACAATAGTTTCAAAAACTATTACTCAGCATGCACAAAACCCAAAACATATGAGATTGTTCATACTAAGCAAGAAATACATTAGAAACAAGAAAACACAAGAAGGAATGAAAGACAATAGCTAGGAACATAATAAGGAGCAGATCTACAATCAAAAGGGTTGGCATTTTTTCACAAGCAAAAAGTTTCTAAACACATTCTAATCATTGTTCTAAATAGGAGCTTAGTTAGGAAGAAATACTCATGATCTTTAACAAAATTGCTAAAAGCCCCAACCTGCCGGCCTAAATTTGGATGTAACTTGCATCAAAAGGAAATCTCGAAAGCTAGCCCAAAGTATACTTCAATCATAAGGTCAAGTCATGACTCAAACAACTTACGAGAAAGCTTACAAAGGACATTTGATTAGGGGAGAAATAATCAAAACTTAGGACGCCAAAGCACTAATTCATGAGTTTTGAGTATTTCAAATCATTTTCAGGCAGCAAACCAAGGTCCACTAAGCATTTAGTTTGTCCTTCCCACCATCTGGTTAACCAAAAAGGTGTAGGGAAGGAGCTATTGACCAATAAAATTGTGTGAGACACTACTGTAGCTTTCTTTGCTACACATATAAAGATAGTGCAAATATGAAGAAAGCTTGAATCACACTACATTTGCTCCCCTAAAACTCAGTTATTTTTGGGTTCTTAAACAAATCATCAAGCTAGTTATATCTTAGACACACAATAACACAAAAATAAGATTGCAAGTGAAATCTTGAAAGAGGAAAAAAAAATAAAAAAGGAAAAGGAGAAGAAGAAGAAGAAGAAAAGGTTATGCAGATAGATATCCACTACTTCGATTTTAGGGCATCTTGTTGTAGTCACTTGGTGAAAAAATATTTCACAATTTTCTGGTTTGGACATTATTTAACTTGGTAGACATCATAATAAATTTGTCTCTTACACATCTTTATGTGCCAGGAGATGATTAATGACTTTCTCCATAGTGGGTAGACACACAAACACATAGCTATAGAGAACCCTTGCTACATTGGTCATTTGCAGTTTCTTGACTTCATTGTTGAAAATTTTGATTTGTTTTTTTCAAGGATTTATTTCCTTCATCCACATTAAGCAATGTAAATAATAGATTTTAGAAATGCAATAATGCATTTTAAGTCCTATTATGTAGTTATATAAGTTGAGAAATTTTGTAATAGCAATATTCTTGTGTATTAAGTTTCTAGATATAACAAGCATGGATTAAATTGAGCTCCTCACCTCCTCCAATATCTCATTGACCCAAGGAGTCCCTAGAGTATGATATACATGGGAGACAGATTCTCCCTCCACACAATCAATTTAAGTGGTTTATGTAATAATCAATCAACTCCACGTGATTTAGCAGAGTAGCTAGTGCAGTTTTTCATTAGGATGTGTTATAATGTTAATGCAAACAAATTAGAGAGATAATTTTAGTTCTTAACAAAATGATACCACGTTACACCTAGTATCACATTCTGCATGAATGGAAATATCTGCCGGTTGGAAACACAAAAATTATAGCAACAAATCTCCAAACAAGCCATAGTGAGAGTTTCAAGCAGGATTGAGAATGTAAAATGGAAAAGCCAAAAATAGGTTGAATTCTAACATCTATAGAGCTTTCAGCCATACACAAGCTGCATAAAAGCCAAAATATAATTAGAGACAATTCTCTTTTGGCCCTCAAATCCATAACTCACCATTCATCAACAATTAGAATTCAATAAAGTAAAATTGGGCTCAATAGGTACCACCAACCATAGAGGACTAGTGACAATTTGACCAAAAATGAGTCGGCCCACAAGTTAGTGCAGGATCCTAACAACCTTAGAACCTACATACATAATAAATTCTCTACAAAAAATGTAATAAAACAATGTCTCATATCAAATACACTAAAGCCCTCAAAAAATAAATAATAAAAACCCATAGCTAAAAACAAAATTGGAAACCTGTCAAAAACCAAAATAAAAGGTCTAAAATTAAAATTGAACATATTGTATAAAATAA
Organism: Jacaranda copaia; assembly: GCA_014898725.1. NCBI lineage: Eukaryota > Viridiplantae > Streptophyta > Magnoliopsida > Lamiales > Bignoniaceae > Jacaranda > Jacaranda copaia. The sequence continues at coordinate 3,067,876 of JACGDI010002876.1, forward strand.
TCAAAGATAACTGACCGGTCTCAAGATTTTTAAAAACAAAATATTGATGATTTCATGCAACAAATAGGCTTGAATTTCTAAAAAATTGTTTCATTGACATTTCTCTGGCCCCCAGGAACTACTAATTAACCTAACTAAGGATAGTACAATATATATTTCACCTCCTAGGTATGCTTTTAAAAACCTCAAGGAGCCAGATGATAACTAGTTAGACCTAAAGGACTGTGTCATGTGTGAAATGCGCACCAGAAACTTTCAAGCTACAAGTCTACCTTTTTTACCTTTAACCTTATTTTCTTTTGTTGGATATTTTATTTCTTTTGAGGATATTTATAAGCTACCACCAGCAAAGCAAGTTAAAATATTGATTGACTTAACAAGTTGCAATAATGAAATTCATTTGCTAGATTAATTAGCAAAAGCAAGATCAAACTTACGGAAGCAAGAATCTTCAAGAAAAGCAAATTCCTCAAATACTGATCACTTTTAACACCAACCTGATGGATGCCGCTTTCATGGGCAAAGGCATTAGCTCCAAAAATTGCTTTGTGCAGTTGGACTCGCAGCCTACTGTACTCTTCAACCTGAAAATACATTATTAAACAAGGTCACAACAAAAGTAATTAATCAAGGAAAAGTTCAACAAACAAAAAGGAAGCTATACATCATACGTCTTGCTAGCCATAATAATATGTTTTGTATTGATCCCTGTGTAAAGTTCGTCTGATTGCTATGCTCCATGGCATTTCAAGGCCATCACAACCTGTAGTGAAACAAAGAAACCATACATTTTACAGGTGAGCAAAGTTTAATGCCGCCATAGAGGGGGAATTGATGTGCCTTAAAAGACAACCAAGTGCTTCAAAAGAAGACATACTTCTAAGGAGGAGATGAAATGCCAGTTTTTCCCACATTCTACTCCATTCCTTTCTCTTTCCCTTCCTCACATCATAATTTACAAACTCATCAACCTTTTTAACTTATACCATCACTTCATTCCAGCTATAATCTTTTACCGATATTCTCCTAGTCGCTAAAATCATCATTATTCTTCAGAAACTCGACATTAATGCAAGTTCAATATATTTCCAGGCAAAAGCACAAGCAACTCCCAAAATTCAAAGGATTTTGGAATGTGAAAAGGCAGGATAATGCTATCAATAATATTTCAGCCTTATCAGATAACTACACAAGATATACTCGCAACCATCCAGAAATTACTTGTTATTAATAATCCAGACCCACGAACTATTTCACAAGTTTAAGAAAAAGTGAAGTGTTCATTACTTATGCAAGAGTACATCTGGTATACTTTTGGTCCTGGGGAGCTTTTATCCATTTTCACCGACACAGACACTTCAGAATTGGTAGATTTAAGCAGTAGAGAAAAGCGGTAAAACTATACACTTCTTGTAACAAAAGGTTCCCCTTAAAAAACTGATGGACTAACAAACCAAAAAGAAAGGAAAAACAGGCACAGAATTTGTAGAGAGAAGAAATCATAACACCTCTAATGAGGCATTTCCAGCTCTTTCACCAATGCCATTAATAGTCACCTCTACCTGCCTTGCACCAGCATGTGCCCCCTGAAGTTAAATAAGTTCCAGTGAGAAAACAAAATGAACTTGGTCATATAAATCACAGAAAACAAGAAAAGGTAATACATACCGCTAAAGTATTAGCAATAGAAAGTCCAAGGTCATTCTGACAGTGTGTTGAAATTTTCACATTTTCAATTCCACATGTGTTGGCTTTTATATCAGTGGGCAAAGTGTAGCCAACTATATTAGGAAAGTTAAGGGTTGTTGCACCAGCATTTATAACTTCTTCCAGAATTTGATAAAGAAACTCCCTGTCTGATCTGAAAGAAGAAAGAGAAGTGAAAGGTCAAATTCAATCCAGAAGAGGTTGCATTAGCATATGAAGCAATTCATGGCACTAATTTCTTCCTATCTCTAGTGAAACGACAAAAAAGAACAAGGAAATGAGTTAATATGGTGGCATTCACCAACAAGTTGAAGATGTTACTAGTAAGATTCTGATGTCAACTTTTATGTAATTATATGTGCACTAGTAACATAAAATAGTTCCTAATAATTTTCAAGAATTTTCTGGGGCTTTCACCAACTACCTTTCAATAATAAATTCAGGCAATTCTGTAAACCTAATACAGATCCGTTAGAAAGGAAGCATCCTGCTCTCCCACACTTCTGAGGTAGAGTTTCAACATCAAATTAAAGATTAAATGAAACCATACGAGGAAAACAAATAAAACAAGAAACATTTCTCCTAGCAGTTAATGCCCACACTCCAAAAATTGATAATCCACATTGCTCCACTCAGTTCTTTTCTTAGGTGATGGACAAAAATGCACAGTAGTCAATAAAGACAGTTTATTCAGATCTTTCTTTTTCTTGGACGAAAGCACTCCATATTGAAAAAACCCATCTGTGACTCCACTTTGCGTTCTTACATTTCTTTCTGTTTGAATTGATATCATTTAACATCCCTCTCCATCAGATTCTTCCATCAGGATAACCCTCAGTTGTTACCAAATCAAAAGCCATCAGCAAATTAGGCCAAAAGTCAACTTGATTCCAGCAAAACTAGGTTATTTAAGCAGTCCCCTCACCCCTCCCTACGATTGCAACCATTGTTCGATGCAATGTGCCCGACACCATTGTATGTGGAGATGGCAGTATAATCCAGTTACCAGAGGTACACACGATCATGAAGCAAAAACTGGAACTGGTCAAGGCATAGGAGCTGGTGAAGCTTATAGTTGTAGGATGATCGTGTATGTGTTGGTACTTGGTAGTCATGGCAACGGTTATGGAACTTGATAGAATTGGTTTGCGGTGGTGAAGTAGCGGTTTTGCCATGAAGTCTAATGGCAACAAAGGAGGGAGGGGGAAATGGCCATAGGAAAGGGTAATGGCTTTATATCAAGGGGTGAGTGATCATATAGGTGATTGTGATGGTGATGGAGCATGGCTAGGTTGACGTGCACTACCGACATCAGTATTTAAAAAGATGGAAAGGATAATCGACTTTATATGGATATAAATGGAAATTTTGTTGAACTCTAAGAAAAAAGTGAGAGTGAAACATCAATATAGAGAATATCAACTGCATTTTTTTTTTTTTACATTCCCATATCACCATGGCCAATACATTGAGCAACAGGAAAATGTGGAGCTGATGGTAGAGGGTTGATAGAGGATTAGCAAGTAAATGCCAAGATGAAAAGACCAGCACTCTTCAGCGTACACTCCAAGATTAAAATTTCATTTTCAGAGTCTGTTTTGAGCCCTTAAATATTGGAAACCTTTCGGAATCATCTGGGGAACAACTGTTGGGAGCTCTAAAAAATGAAGTAACACGTAGAAAAATTGAGGAAAAGGAAGAAACGATTTGATTCCTTATGCAATTTGGGTACGTTCACCATAGTTATAGGTGGCGGGTGGTGTCAAATATACGGACGTACTTGGTGGTCCGGAATGTGGATTGGAATGTACTCCGGCAGGCGGAGGGAGCAGCGCATGGAGACGGCGGAGGAAGGGGCATTTCTGAAGTAGAATGGGCGGAAGAGGGTTGTGCTGCGGGGAAATGGGTTGGCGGCTGGAACTATGATTGGCTGTCTGGAAATACAAATGGATGACGCCATTTTTCAGACTCGGATGTGAAATTCTAGTAAGAAAAATGTGATTTAAAACCCTAGTCTTGTATAGAGGCTTAAGGTAAGTAGTTATGGTTGGGGACTTGGGGTACGTGGACGACTGCTAAGTTATCGCACAACAGATGAACGGTTCACATTCATAAGCTAAAAACATATTTGGCAACATTTTGGTTGTGTTCTCCTGTGACAAGATTATTTTGAGAGCTCATAATCAAAAGTAAACTTAATTTAATTTTAAGATGTTAAAATAGGATTTTATCAAAATTTCTTCTTATATTCTTCACTATCCTGAAAATCCTCCTAATTTTTCATATAGATATACATATACTTACACATATATGTAAATATTATATATTTTTTATTATTATTTATAAAATGAAAAATATTATTAAATTTTATTTTCGTCCTAAACATTATATAAAAAAATATTAATTTGAACATTGCAGTTAAAAATATTCATTCCCAAAATATAGATAAATATAAACAAAAATTGCATCGCATTTCTTAATAGCACTTATATATTACTCAGTCCCACTTCTAAACTTTATTTTCCAAAATATATAATGCAGCCATCCATAAAATATAACTAAACATTCCCTTTATTTAGAATACAAATTTACTTTTAAATTTATTTCGTTTAAATCTAATATTTTGAGAGCAATTTGTGAGAATGTTATATTTCAGAGGTTCTTTTTTTTTTTTTTTTTTGAAAAAATATTACAAATGATGAAAATTATTCTTACAAAAATTCAATATATTAAATTATCAAATTAAGTAAATAGAAGTACAAACTACACACTTTAAATGCACATAAGATGCACAAAACAATCTATTAAAATTCGAATTCAAGATTTTTTATATAATATAGAAAATTGATGCTAGTGAATTACAAGCCACTATATTTTTAAGGAATATTTGATAATGAGTTAAATGTTATTTTTATTGAAGAAAATTCGAAGGACTTTTGGAGAATATTTGTTGTAGGCCCCTACTTGCAAACTTACTCAAGCCGTCGTGTTGTTTTGGACACAACTTCCATTTGTTGTGTTATTGTTTGTCTCATGTGAATTACCTAATTTTATTAATTATTTTAATTTATTATTTATTGATACCTATTATTAATTTATTCTTTTAAAACAAACATACTCTTTTGATGTGTTTTGAATTATTTTTTTAAAGTATTCTTATTTTTTTTAAAAAAAATCTTCATGTCTATGTACATGAGTGTGCGTGCAAAATAGGAATTGAAGCTTTCTAGATTTGATAGCTCGAATATGCTCATAATGATTGCATATTAAGATAATTGTACATCTAATTTCACATTCCTTTCATTTAAATTCTAACTTCACATTTTTCTTCATTTTTTTTAATAATTTCTACATGCACACACAATAAACAACGCCACACTTATATGTATAAATGCATTGTCACTGAATTAATTAACCATTTGACAAATTCTCAAACTCTAAATTATATCTATTAATTTTTAATTTTATTACAAATAGAAAATAATGTTATTTTCTATTTAGAAACTAATATGATACATTGGAGAAATGCTTAGTGAGAAGTCACTAGGTCACGTTTGTCCAATGGTAAATGCATGCTGCTGTTCAAAAACAGAATAGGGTCCTTTTGGGAAGATAGTAAAGTGTTAGTTCATCTTCTCAAGAATGCACACAAAGAGATCAACTTTTTTTGAGAGTTCATCCACTTTGTGAAATTTTGCAAATGATTTCTAGTGTCACGTTTCTCTTTGGGACTCTTATTTATAGATTTTAGGTTCAATAGGCCTAGGCTCATTAGGAATTTTTTTGCCCTTTTGGCAAGCTTGATTTGTCTTTTGAGCTCTCTGACCCATTTACCTAGTTAATTAATTTTAGGATTAAAGGTCATTTCTAGTCAAATTTCCAACATGTCCTTAGGTCCATTTTGAGTATCTTCATTAGTTCACCTCAAGTAAAGTAGAACTCCCAATGAAGGGATATTGTTATTTTCATGCTCAAGTTGAGCATAGAGTTAGTGTCGAGACGAGAATGAGCGTACTTATGATTTTTTGAAAGGCTTCATAGTAAGTGCATGACAATGTGAGGATTGCTAGACTTGAGAATTTTCTTTGAAATATTCTCTAAGTGTCAGAGCATTAAGTTCTTTTGTTGGATGAGGTAGGTGTCTTTCGATATGGCCTTTAGTGAATCTGTTTATTGTCATGTATTTCCATAGGAAGTCAATAATGGGATTCTTTATGTTGTCCCATACCCTTGAAAGGAGTCCTTAGAAGACTTTTTCATAATGCCCCATACTCCTGAAAGGGAGTCTTTAGAGGACTTTTTCAAGATACTCCGTATTCCCGAAGAAAGTATTTAGAGGACTTTTTTAGGGGATGACTACCACATACTTCCCAAGGGGCCAATAATGAGATTACGTTGACTACCACATACCTCGAGGGGGCCTTTATAGTAGATTTATGCTCAATAACTGTCATATACTCCTTGCACTTCTCGAATAACCTTATAGTGGACTTATATCTAAAGCTGTTTTGAAATACTCCGAAATTTCTACAAGATTCAAAGTCAAAGAAGAAGTGATATTAATATGTAGAATATGGAAGAATGCGAATTAGATTAAGTAAAAGTCTAAATTAGGAAGGAATGCCTTAGCAAATGAAGTTCATGGCATATAAGTTATTAAAAAAATTAAAGTTACTCGAGTAAAACATTGTGGGTGTAATGATCCGAAAAATTTCTTCAACCCTCAAATAAAATTTTACTTATTCAAAAATATTTATCTAATTTCTAACCTTTTCTCTCTTCTCATTTAATTTCTAAAAATTTTCTCTTTAAAGAAAGCAATTTCTAAAAACTTTTGCAGCTAAAAAAAATTCCTTTTGAAATTTTTGGTACTCTATAATAATTTTTCTATAAAAATATCATAGTTTACTCCATTTTAGGATTTTTGGAAATTATTACATTTATTTACAAGAATTATAATAACATTTTCTTTGAGTTTCTAATTGTTGTAAACTTTCTAAAATATTTTCTTACTTAAATAATTTTTTAAGATTCAAGGAATAATACAAAATTTTTTATTTTAACCTATTTTATTAATTTTATAAATTTTACCCTATTTATGCAATTTCCTCCAAATTCTGATTTTTCTAAAAATATTACCAAAAAAATTTCCTTCTTAAAACTATTAAATAAAAACAAAAAATAAAAATTTACTTCAAATACCCTAAAAATCAGTCATGAAGACCATTCAAGAACAAAGAAATTAATTTTTTATTCTATAATATCTCATGTGGAATTCTTTACAAAATTTCCTACAAAATTGTTTCACACATAGCCCCTAAAATGTAAGAATATTATTGGAGGGTTTGGCATGTAATAAATGAATTTACAACTCACCTACCACATGGCATTTTTCCATTTAAACCTCATAAATAAATTATTAGAAAAATCCAAGGAAATCCTCTTTAGGCCTAATTGGAAGAATCTTACTTGGCCAAGCCACTAATCTACCTAGACACCTCATAAATGCTACTTTAGCCCCTAGGACCTAGTCATTAATATTAAATTAGCCCTAAAGCTAACTTTCTTTACAAAAATGCCATTGAATCAAATCTATAAATAGCTAACAAAATCCATAAATTTTCTTCAACACATACAACACACATATTTTCTCTACACACACACACCAACACACATACATATAAAACATATTTTAGCCCATAAAACTCCAAGAAAATCGAGCTAGGGTTGGTGAAGGAAAGTGGAAAGAAATCGAGTCAAAACATTATTGTTAAAAGCTTGAAAATTTAGGTAAAATTTATAACTTTTTCTATTATCTTTCTTGATATATTCCTTTATTTTTGAGAATTATTTTTGGTTCTAAAATCATGTTACTTGCTATTCTACTTCTGAATTTAAATCGAATCTATTTTCAAAATATACCTAATTTTAAATATTATTGTAAAATTTCTTTAAAGTTTAGGAAAATTTATTCTTTTCAACTTTAACTTAAAATCTTTAATTCATTCATATTCCTTGTTTTATTCCTTGCCCCTTGTTTTACCTATCATTATGGCCTCAAAATTGTATTGTTGGATTAATTCTATCATTTTTGATGTACATTGGTACATTCATTAAAAGTAATGAAATATTCTATGACAGTATTGATTGTAATTATTCATGTGTTGGGCTTTGGAATTATTCAGTATGAGAGCTGGGCATCATTGGGCCGTTGGTAAACTCTTGCCAAATCATTCCCATTGTTGATTGGTCTCATGATTGTCTGGAGTTCAAGCATCCTAATAGACTAATCTGCAACACGTGGTCGACCGTGTTGCCAGTGTTTCCCCCTCGAGCGGCCACTCGAGGTGTGTATTAGAGAGGCACAAGAGGGAATTAATGTTGAAGATATAAGGGTGATAGATCAACTAGCTTAGCGATAGTTCATAATTTGTACTCTTGCTCATTATTGATTCTATAATTGCTTTGTTCCTCCCTCTGCAGTTATAAATTTTACTAAGTTCTATGAACTAACCTCTTTTCCCAAAATGTTATTTTGCAGGAGAAGAAAGATAGAAAATAATTGTGTTTTTTTTTTCTTCTTGCTAACTCAAGTTTATTTTGTTTACTCCTTTGTACACATTGAAGCTTGTAATATGAAAGATTGATCAATAAATATGTTTATTTATATATCTTGTGAGACAATATCATTTTTGTAATATATTGATCGGGGGGCAAAAGCTCTAACTTTGGGGTGCTATAATGTGGTATCAAAGCTCGATTTTTGAAAACTAATACCTTAGTAGTGACTAATAAACTAACTTAGTTTATAGCAGGTTAAATGGATGAAGAGAAAGAAAACTTTTGCGAGGATATGTTCACCAATTCTAATTGTGTTACAAGTCCATTGCAATCCGTATGGGATTATGAGGCCGAATTAGCTGCCAAGGATTGAGAAATTGCAGTCAGGGACCAAGAGATTGCGCAATGGTAGCAAATGTATTAGGAGCATGTGTTTGAGCATCAGGACTATGTAGAAAAATCCCAAAGGGAAATTCGTTGCTGATGGAAAAATATTATGACTGTCTCATAGAGTTTTGAGCCTAGGCGATCTAGGATCGTTGTTATATTATGCATTTGGTTCATAAGAACTGAGAACAGTACAAGCAGTTGATAAACAGGTGGTTAATCGATCTAGAGAAATGGAGCGAATGGCGCAAGGACGCTTAAATACAAGTTTTAAAAATTTGGCAGATTTATCTCAAGGCATGAAAGTGTTCAGGATTTTCTAGGGAAATTTTGATATTGTAGGAGAAGATTTAGGGGTGAAATGTTTAGATAGTTAAGGATAATGGGCTTTGAAGAAATGCATAAGCCAAACGAAGGGACATCAGCCCTAAAACCCCCCAAGAAAGCCTAGAATTTGGGTGATTCCTCCTGGGCCGCCTATACAAATAAGTGAAAATGACCCGATAATATGAATGGCCCAATAGGCTTATGTCGAAGATGAAGAAGGGCTCGAAAAAATATCCAAATACTATTCCCCATCATAATAGAAAATAAAATATACACTTAGGAATGTTTAGAAATGAGTAAAGGTAGTTGAAAATAGTTTGATGAAGAATGAGTAATTAAGTTATTTTGAGAAAATAACATTTGCTTGCAGATAATGTATGTATTTTGTAGCTTTGTGAACTAATGAAATGATATATGATGAGAACCACGAATTTAGGTTATTATGGCTCCAAAAAGAAATCTTATATAAGAAAGTCAATCGAGGAAATTGGTGGAAGGTTTAAAATCAGAGTTATGACATATTCTAGTTTCTTGTGATCTCTTAAATTATAATCGGGTAGTAGAAAAGGCCTTGGAAATTGAAGATGAATTCAAAGAACTTCAAAAATTAGATGATAAATGGAAAAAAGGTAAGGTTATGGAGCAAGTGAGTTCCCAAAAATCTTCACAAGAAAGAAAATTAATTGGAGCTTTTATAAATTTTAAGGGTAAAACTCCTCAGGTTACACCGATGAACGAGAGACACAGGTGCAATTACTATGGGAAACGTTCCCACACTAAAGATCAGTGTTTGATGAAACAAAATAAATATTTAATTTATAGAGATTCCCAACACATGATTGGCACTTGCCCTAGGAATCACAATCTTGGTGTTAATTTGGGCTCATCTAAGCAGCAACAAAATAAATCAGGAAAAAGACCTCCTACAAAGGTAAAAGCTTATGCCCTTATTCATGCAAAAAATCTTGAAGTCGAGAATGTGGTAGAAGGTACGACCTTAATCCATAACTTTGTCTGCAAAATTTTATTTGATCTTGGTGCGACTCATTTGTCTATATCAAATACATGTGCTTCTAAAATAGGATTGAATTTTGAAATTTTGAATACTCCTTATGAAGTATGCTCACCTATGGGAGTGGGAATTACAACCTATGTTAGAGACATGAATTATCCTATAATTATAGAAAATAAGGAATATCCTTTGGACCTTATAGAATTACCAATCCAAGAATATGATCTCATTCTAAGAATGGATTGGTTGTATAGTCATCAAGCAATAGTAGATTGTTTTGCCAAAAGCATCAAGTTGGGTAATGCCATGGAAAATCCGAAAAAGAAGAGTTTAAATTGTGTGAAATCGGTCTTTATTTCTTCAACAAGAGCTAAGAAGGTTTTAAGAAAAGGAGGACAAGCATTTTTGGCTTACTTGATAAATAAGCCATATGATAAGTTGAAATTGGGAGATGTAAAGGTGGTTGAAGAATTTCCAGAAGTATTTCCTGAAGAGTTAAATTCATTACCCCGAGATCGGGAAATAGAATTTGTGATTGAAACTTATCCAGAAGTGAAAACTTTCTCAAAGACACCATATAGAATGGCCCCAGTGGAATTAAAGGAACTAAAAGAACAATTACAAGAACTTTTAAATAAAAAGTTCATACAACCAAGTACTGCACCATGCGGAGCACTTGTGCTGTTTGTAAAGAAAAATGATGTTTCATTAAGGATGTGCATTCATTACCAAGAATTAAACAAAATGACCATAAAACATAAATATTACTTCACATCGAGGAGTTATTCGATCACCTATGAGACTTAATAATGTATTCTAAGTTGGACTAATGGCAAGGGTATTCTCAGCTAAAAATACGAGAATTTGATATTCTTAAGATAACATTTAATTCTTGGTATGGACATTTTGAATTTGCAGTAATAACTTTTGGAATGACAAACACATCAACTGCTTTTATAGATTTAATGCATCTGGTATTCCAGCGATACCTAGATAGTTTTATGGTAATCTTTATTGATGATATTTTGGTTTATTCCAAAACTAAAGAATAACATGAGAGGCACTTAAAGATTGTGCTAAGATTGTGCTCCAAACTTTTAAAGATCACTGGTTATATGCCAAATTTAGTAAATGTGAGTTTTGGTTGGAAAACGTTACCTATCTAGTGCATATAATTTCTCAAAGTGGTCTTGAAGTGGATCCTGAGAAAATAAAAGCAATAGTTAATTGGAAAAGGCCAAAAAATGTTAACAAAGTATGAAGTTTTCTAGGCTTAGCTAGATATTATCAAAAATTTTTCTAGAATTTCTATAGCAAGACCTCTTACAAAATTAATTTAGAAGGAGCAACACTTTCAATGGGACGAATGCTGTGAACAAAGTTTCATAAAACTAAAGAAAAGGTTAACTTTAGCACCTATGTTGGCACAACCAGATGATTTGGGAAATTACACTGTATACACAGACATGTCAAAAGAAGGATTAGAGTGCGTATTAATGCCAAATGAGTGAGTAATAGCATATGTTTCAAGAAAACTTAAACCCCATGAACAAAACTATCCAACTCATGATTTAGAATCAGTAGCTGTAGTATTTGTGTTGGCTAAATAGCGACATTATCTATATGGCACTAAAATAGAAGTTTAAACTGACCATAAAAGTCTTAAATTATTTTAGCAAAAAAAAAAAATTAATTTGAGACAACGAAGGTGGATGGAATTTCTTGAGGATTATAACTTTACAACTATCTATTGTCTTGGGAAAGCCAATTCGGAAGCAGATGCCTTAAGTCAAAAAGTGAGGGTGGCAGGAATAATCATTCAATCAGATATATACCAAGCTATTTGAGATGCCCAAGATAGGGAGGAATGGGTTCATAAAATAAAAATAAATCCTAGAAGAAGTTTCGAATTCCAAGTTGATGATAATGGAATATTAAGATTTAAAGGTGAATATATGTGCCCAAAGAAATCTAGGAGAAAGTATTATCTAAAGCTTAGGACACAATATACATAGTAAATCTAGGGAGAGCAAAAATTTATCGAAACTTGAAACAAAAATTTTGGTAGGAAAGATTAAAAGGAGACATAATAGAATTTGTATGTGAGTACCTCACTTGTAAATTAGTACACGCTGAACACTAAAGACCTACAAGAACTCTACAACCATTATCGATCCCAAATTGGAAATGGTGTTGGAATAGTATCCCGCAAGTCAATTAAATTGGCCTTGTAAACTATTTTCTTGTAAGACAATCTTGATTGGATGATATTTATTATATGACCATCTTTATTTTATGCTCTTTATTTACTTCACTTGCATTTAGATGAAGCCTCTAGATCACACAAGATTATAGGACTTGGTCACGCACTGGGTGGTAATCATAGAATAAGTCTTATATGATTGTGATCTTAAATCTTTCAACTCATAGGATCTTATGAGATAGGGCATCTAAGATCCGGATAGACTTGCACTAACGATGCATAAATCCAAGGGTTGGATGTTGCTCTATTTCATGAGCAATCCCATATGAGATATGGATGTATGTCAATGGGTGCTTGTTAGAGAACAAGGCATGAAGACCTACCCAGAGAATCTACTAGATAGCCACAGTCAGTAGTGACTAGTTCTCCTGCTTACGCTAGTGCATATTATTAGTCTTGTGATATGAGGGTCTATGGTAACCTTATGTTTGGTCCTCATGCTTTGACTCTTCCTTGACCACCTAGCGGATCTTTAGGGTTGAGATTAGGTATGAGCTACTTGGCATGGAGGTTTGTGAGATCTGAGATGGAATCCAACTCCTTGTCTTTGTGAAGGGCGAGTGCATCTTCTATATGTTCTATAATGATCGATTTCAAGAAATTCTTGTTCAAGGTGATGTGATAATTTGGAAAGTCATTTCCAAAGATGAGGTCATAAAGAGAATCAAACATTAAGAATAGAAGTATAGTATCGAGGCTATTAGGGAGCCAACAAATATTTTATCCTAGGCCTCTTTCTAGATATAGGAGATAGAAGGAGCGTATTTGCATAGTACGTGTAATGTTAGAATAGTTTTTCAAGAGCATTCATTTTGGATAATTAGTTGGGCTCCATGGGCTTGAGGTTGGACATCAACTATGGAAATTGGGTACGCTTCAATTAATGAGATTAATTGAATTGAGTCGCTTAGTTTAACAGAGTTTAAACTAAAATAAATATTTGATATTTCAAAAGTTACAATGAGTTGTGAGCCCATGCCCAATGAATGATAGAACCTAATGGATCACACACAAAAGCCAATAACATTGTCTACTGAAGAAAGAGAATTTTCTAAGAGTTAGAAAATCTATGACTAGTTTTTGGAAGCAGCAAAATCCTAGTCATTTTAACTTGGTCAATTTAAATGTTAAATTGGTCAAATTAATTTAAAATTTAAATTAAGATCAATTAATCAAGGGTTAATTAATTGATGTCACATGACTATCAATTGATCAAAATTAATTTAAGGGTTAAATTAATTTTGACTGGCTTAAATAATTAAGCATTTTGACTTAAGAGTTAAGTTAAATTATTATTAATTAAATTAAAGTATTTAATTTAATTAAGTTGGAGAGTTAATTTTTGGAGAGAATAATTAAATGAACGGTTTATTTAATGTGAATTGAAATTTAATTGCAAGACATTTCATAAGATGAAATTTGTGCTTCAATTAATATTTTTATTCACTAATCACAAGTTAGTGGCCACCTTGGCAAGGACAGTTGGCATCACCTCCTTGAATATAGTGTGTGACCACTCCTATATATAGATATAGAAGAGTGGTTGGCCATAAGGGATGTGTGGTGCATGCTTAGTGTGATTTTCTCCCAACAATATTGTATAGTGGGAATCTAATTTTGTTAGCCTCCTAATATTCTCTTCAACTCCCTCTACCCTCCACCTCCATATTCCTAGCTTTTCTTTCCTCATTCTCTACAGATATTCCAGCCATCCTATAGAGAATAGGCCATAGATTTGGTGTGTGGACTTTTACATTAGAGGCAATCTATTTTGGTTGCTCTTGCTCTCGATTAGAGCAGTTTTTGGTAGCCAGTTTTTACTTATTTTGGGAGTACCTATGGTGTTCTAATTGGGCTAAATTTTTATCTGTAGAATATTCAAAGGGTTGAGGAGTTCCAATAAAAATTTCAGTCAAACTGGAAGAGTCTATCTAAGGAACAATTGGTGGTGATTCTGCTGCGCCGATGAAGAGCCTATTTGACAGTTGGAGAGAGTTTTCCTCTTGCTCTTCGTTTTCTATTATCACCAAGCTATTTTTCTCTTCTAAGTCTGAATTTCATGCATGTCTAGATCCTTGTGGTGTTGTATGAGCTAGTTTATTCAATTTTTTTTTTTGAAAATATTTGGATCCTAGTGCTACAAAAACCTTCAAATGGGACGAAATTACTATGGACTTTATCACAAGACTACAAGTAGTGCGAGAAGGTTACGATAGTATTTGGATTATTGTAGATCAATTGACCAAGTCTACTCATTTTCTACCAATTCAGATCCAATATAATGCAGAAAAGTTGGCCAAAATCTATATAAAGGAAATCATCAGACTACACGAAGTACCACAAGGTATTGTATTTGGCAAAGACCCAAAGTTTACTTCACGACTTTGGAAAAGCCTGTCGGAACACCTGGGAACTAAGTTACAATTCAACATTGTAGCTCATCCTAAAACAAATGGACAATCTGAAAGAACAATTCAAATCTTGGAAGACATGTTACGAGCTTGACTTTTAGACTTTCATGGAAGTTGGGAGAAACATTTGCCTCTGATTGAATTTGCTTATAATAATTGTTATCAAGCTTCCATCCAAATGGCACCATATGAGGCACTTTATGTAAGAAAATGTTGATCTTCATTACATTGGGATCTAGACGAGGTTAAAACTACAATAAATGATAGGCAAGCAAGTTTGAGACCAGAACTTGTACATAATACTATTGATAAGGTATGATTGATAAAGCATAACCTAAAAGTATCTCAGGATTGCCAGAACAGTGATGCTAATAAATGATGAAAAGATTTGGAATTTGCAATAGGCGATCAAGTATTTTTAAAAGTTGTGCCCCAAAAAGAAATTTGGAGAATGGGGAAAGGTAGAAAGTTAGCCCCTCAATTTACAAGACCTTTTAAAATTTTAGAGTGAGTTGGTCCGATTATACACAAATTAAACTTGCCTGCCAACTTAACTGAGATATGTAATGTCTTTCATGTTTTCCAACTTTGAAAATATTATCTTGATCCATCCCATATTATTGACCGTAGTGACTTACCCATACAACGTGACCTTTCTTACATTGAGCAACCCATACGAATTCTTGATTATCAAGCTTGAGAACTTAGAAGTGAGAGTATTCCTCAAGTCAACATTTTATGGAGGAATTAGAAAATTGAAAAAGTTACGTGGGAGTGTAAAGACAAAATGCACAAAAAGTATCCCCATCCTTTTGACTAATAGGTTCATCTTTTAAATTTTAAGCAATTAGAATTTTAAAATTTTTAGCCTAACTTAGAGTTTAAGTTCTTAGCTCATAGTTAGAACAAAACAGAATTTGGAGACCAAATTCTTTTAAGGGGGGAAGGTTGTAATGACCCAAAAAATTTCTTTAACCCTTGAATAAAATTTTACTTATTCAATAATATTTTACTATAAAGAAAATCCTTAATTTCCCTTATTTTTGGA
The DNA here is from genome assembly GCA_014898725.1 of Jacaranda copaia. Lineage (NCBI taxonomy): Eukaryota > Viridiplantae > Streptophyta > Magnoliopsida > Lamiales > Bignoniaceae > Jacaranda > Jacaranda copaia. Next base: position 3,083,592 of record JACGDI010002876.1, read on the forward strand.
AATTTTAGAAATTTTATGCTTTATTTATCTAATTTCTAACATTTTTCCTCTTCTCATTTAATTTCTAAAAATTTTCTCTTTAAAGAATGCAATTTCTAAAATATTTTTCATCTAAAAAAATTCCTTTTGAAAATTTTGGTACTCTATAATAATTTCTCTATAAAAATATCATAGTTTACTCCATTTTAGGATTTCTAGAAATTATTACACTTATTTACAAGAATTATAATAACATTTTCGTTGAGTTTCTAATTTTTTTAAACTTTCTAAAATATTTCCTTATTTAAATACCTTTTCAAAGATTCAAGGAATAATACAAAATTTCATAATTTTAACCTATTTTATGAATTTTAGAAATTTTACACCTATTTATACAATTTCCTCCAAATTCTGGTTTTTCTAAAAATATTACCAAAAAAACTTTCCTTCTTAAAATTATTAAATAAAATTTACTCCAAATACTCTAAAATTTGATCATGAAGACCATTCAAGAAAAAAGAAATTAATTTTTTATTCTATAATATCTCATGTGGAATTCTCTACAAAATTCCCTACACAATTATTTCACGCATGGCCCTAAAATGTATGAATATTAATGGAGGGTTTGGCCCTTAATAAATGAATTTACAACTCACCCACCGCATGGCATTTTGCCATTTAACCTCATAAATAAATTATTAGGAAAATCCAAGGAAATCCTCTTTGGGCCTAATTGGAAGAATCTTACTTGGCCAAGCCACTATCTATCTAGACACCTCATAAATGCTACTTTGGCCCCTAGGACCTAGTCATTAATATTAAATTAGCCCCTAAAACTAACTTTCTTTACAAAAATGCCCTTGAATCAAATTTATAAATATCTAACCAAACCCATACATTTTCTTCAACACATATGACACACACATTTTCTCTACACACACACCAAACACACATACATACAAACATATTTTAGCCCATAAAATCTCCAAGAAAATCAAGCTAGAGTTGGTGAAGGAAAGAGGAAAGAAATCAAGCTGAAAATTATCAATAAAAGCTTGGAAATTTAGGTAAAATTTATAACTTTTCCTACTATCTTTCTTGCTATATTCCTTGATTCTTGAGAATTATTTTTGGTTTTGAAATTAGGTTACTTGATATTCTACTTCCGGATTTTAAATTGAATCTATTTTCAAAATATGTCAAATTTTAAATATTACCGTAAAATTTCTTTAAAGTTTAGGAAATCTTAACTTTTCAACTTTAACCTAAAATCTTTAATTCATTCATATTCTTTGTTTTATTCCTTGCTTCCTGTTCTACCTATCATTATGGCCTTGACATTGTATTGTTGGATTCATTCAATTATTCTTAATGAACATCGGTACGTTTATTAAAAGTAATGAAATATTTCGTGACAGTATTGATTGCATTTATTCATGAATTTTAGGTCCTAGAATTATTCGATATGGGAGCTGGGCAGCATCGGGCCATCGATAAACTTGTGTTGAATCATCCCATTGTTGATTGGTCTCGCAATTGTCTGGAGGTTAGGCATCCCAACAGACTTATTTGCAACATGAGATCAACCTTGTTGCCATTGTTTTCCCCTCAAGCAGCTACTCAAGATGGGCATTGGGGAGGCATAAGAGTGAATTAATGTTGACAATATAAAGGTGATAGATCAACTAGCTTAGCTATAATTCATAATTCGTACTCTTGTTCTTTATTGATTCTATAATTACTTTGTTCCTCCGTCTACAGTTATAAATTTTACTAAGTTCAATGAACTCATGTTGTTTTCCCAAAATATTATTTTGTATGAGAAGAAAGATAGAAAAGAGTTGTGTTATTTTTTCTTCTTGCTAACTCAAGTTTATTTTGTTTACTCCTTTATACACTTTGAAGCTTTTATTATGAAGGATTGATCAATAAAGACGTTTATTTATATATCTGGTGAGACGATATCATTTTTGTAACGTCTTGATCTAGGGACAGAGGCTCTAGTTTTAGGGAACTACAGTGGGTAACGAGTTCAGGCAATATAGGTGATGGCGATTATTTGTCGAGTATAAAACCTTCTCAAGTTAGAGATATTCCAAGTTCTAGGTACTTCTCTACCTTCTATTGTTTGTAGTTTGTATGCAGGGTTAATGATTTTAGTCACCTTATAAGGGCATTCCAATTTGGTGTCTAGTTTGCCAATGGATCTTAATATTTCTACCTTCATCACTGAATCACTGACTTGAAAACTCACTGGGTACACATTGGTGTTTTAAGCCTTGGCCATTCTTTATTTATATCTCTTGATATAGAGGTGTACTACTTCCCTCCTTTTGGGTAGTAAATCAAGATTAACCCTTAGTTCTATTGAGTTCATGACAACATCATAATTCTTAACTCTTCTACTGACTTCTCCTTTTTTTACTATAGTGAATGCTTCACTTTAGTACACTAGGTTGAAGGGAGATTCACCAGTGGACGCTCAAGGGATGGCACTCACAACCATAAGGGGAACTCATTTACCCATGCTCCTTTTGCCTTTCAAAGGTGCACTTAGAGTGCTACAGGATAGTTCTATTGGTGACTTTTGCCTGCTAATTAGCTCTAGTATTGGTGACTGATGTGAAGAATTACTTGATAGAGAACTTCTTGCACCATCTCTAAGCTTGGTTCCCATAAATTGGGTACTGTTGCAGACTAATGCTTAGGGTGTTCTGAATTTACACAGGATGTTCCTCTATAAGAATCATATCATTTCCTTTTTCAGATATTCAAGCTAAAGGCTCTATTTCTACCCACTTGGAGAAATAATCTACTACTATGATAAGAAACGTTTTGTGGCATGAGGCTTAAGGGAAATGCCCTACGATTTCCATTTCTCATTGGGTAAAAGGATATGAGTTGCCAATAGGTTATAAAAGAGTGCTAGGCAGCTACTTTAAGACTACATGATCTCGATAAAGTTTGCATCTTCTCAACGGGGCTTAGGCATCCTTCAACAAGGTTGACCTAATGTATCTTAGTTGTAGGGTCTTGGATGTTGGCTATCTATCTCCTTGGTAGTTTTCGTGCAAACCTCCATGAATCTCTCTGAGTATGTATTCTAATCTTTTGGGTGGCAGGCACTTCAAATAGAGATATGAAAAGCTTCTTTTGTACTAATCTCCATCCATCAAGATAGAAAGCATTGTGGGTACCTTTATTTGGTGTGCCTCATTTGAGTTACTAGGTAGACTGCCATTTTGCAAGTACTTCACAATAGGGGTCATCTAGGTGTCACCATCAGTGTCTAAATCTATTAACTCGATAGCATGCTTATCTCTTTTTCCAAAGATTGTTGCTCTGTAGCATCTAAAATTAAGTATGTAATTTGTTTGCTTTCTACGGTGTTCATCGAGCTAGAAAGTTTTACTAATTGATCAGCCTCTTCATTTTTCCTCACAAAGAATTTTCATGAGTGTGGATTTCTCAAACATCTATTGCATCTCTTTCACTTGTTTTAGAAATCCTATCATGTTTCTTTCTTTGGCTTCATAGTTCCCAGTAACCTATTTGAAGAGAGAAAATAAGTAGTGATCCATAATTAAAACCAAATGAAAGGTAAAATTAACTTGCAATCTTCAATCCAAGGTTCAATCAACATGTCATAAACTTTTGGAAGCAAGAATAGTTGCCTTTGAAGAAAATCAAGGCAACAATGTGGATCTTCTTCTTGGACTCCTCCAAAGCAAGATCTACACTATTCACTTCAAGGATCAACTTCTCCACACCCAAGGCTCCTTAATGTAGAAATGTTTGCTTACTAAAGGACTTTCATAACAGCTTTAAGATGACCAAAAATCTAGAGGAAAGACAACTCCAAAATTACCTAAGATAATCCCTAGAAATCGGCCAAATGAAATAGAACAATCTCCAAATTAAAGATTCCTAAGTATGAAGCCCATAATGGTGATCCAAACATCTAGGAATAACTCTCAAATACTCACACTCTAAGCTAGAATATAATGGAGGAAAAAGATGATAGGAAAGAGAGAGGGTGGTGTAGGTTTGTATGGCACAAGGTCCAAATATTTTCACAAAAAAGCTAAAAACACCAGTCCACAAAAACACCCCAAGGATCAAAACATGAATGAAATTAATATTTTGATAGGGGAAATACCTTGGTGATGGAAAAAATGAAGAGTAAGAGTCAAACTCCTCCCTACCAGCAAATGGGCTCTTCATCAGCGCAGCAGATCACTACCATTTTTCCCTTGGATAGACTTCTCTGTTTAGGCTAAAATTTTAACTGGAACTCTTCAAAATTTTGAAGATTATATATTAAAAAATTTAGGCTGATTAAAACTCCAGAGGTACACCAAGCAGAGGTAAAAATTGGCTACTAGAAACAACTCTAGTCAAGAGCACAAAGCTACCAAACTAGATTGTCCCTAATACAAACGTCCACACACCGAATTAATGTCTTATTTTCTACAGAAAGGCTGGAAAATATACATATAATGAGGGGAGGAAGACTGAGAATATTTTGGTGGAAGAAGGAAGGAGAAGGAGAAAGTGATGAGAGACTAACTTAAATTCCCACTATTCAATATTGTTGGGAGAATATCACACAAAAATGCTCACCTCGTGCATATTATGGCCGGAAACTCACTATATCTATATATAGGAGTGGTCACATATCTCTTTCAAGGAGGTGATTCCAAGTGTCCCTTGTTTAGGTGGCCACTAACTTTGTGATTAGTGAATTTAATTGAAGTACTAATTTCATCTAATGAAATATCTTATAATTAAATTCTAATTCTTATTAAATGAACTCTTTATATAATAATTCTCCTAAAAATTATCTCTCCAAATTAATTAAATTAAACACTTTAATTTAATTAATAATCGTTTGGCTTAACTCTTAAGTCAAAACGCTTAACGTTTTAAGCTAGTCAAAATTAACTCAACCCTTAAACTAATTTTGACCAGTTGATAATCATGTGAAATTAATTAATTAATCTATAATTAGTTGATCTTAATTTAACTCTTAAATTAATTTGATCAATTTAACATATAAATTGATCAAGTCAAAATGATTAAAATTTCACCTCCTCGAAAAAATGCAGTCATGAATTTTCTAACTCTTAGAAAATTCACCTTCCTTCAATAGGCCATTTTATTGGCTTTTGTGTGTGACCCATTAGGTTCTACCATTCATTGGACATGGACTCACAACTTTTTGTGATTTTGAAATATTAAATATTCACTTTAGTTTAAACTCCTTTAAACTAAGCAACTCAATTCAATTAATCTCATTAATTGAAGAGTACCGAATCTCCATGGTCAATGTCCAACCTCAAGCCCATGGAACCCACTAATTGGCCAAAATGAATGCTCTTCAAGAACTATTCTAGCATTATACATACTATACAAATACAATCCTTCTGTCTTCTATCTCCCAAAAGAGGCCTAGGGCAAGATATTAGTCGGTTTCCTAATAGCCTCAATACTATATTTCTATTCTTAATGTTCAATTCCATTGTATGACCTCACTTTTGAAAAAAGACTTTTCTAAATTGTCACACCACCTTGCATAAGATTTTTTAAGAATCGATCATTACAGAACACATAGGAGATGCACTTACCCTTCACAAAGACGAGGAGTTGGATTTCTTCTTGGATTTCACAAACCTCCATGTCCAGTAGCTCATGCCCAATCCTTACTCAAGTGGTCTACTAAGTGAACAAAAGAGTTAAAGCATAAGGGCCAAACATAAAGCTACCATGGATCCTCAGGTCAAAGGACTAATAATATGTACTAGCGTAAGTGAGAGAACTTGCCACTACTGACATGCCACTTTAGCTATCTAGTAGATTCTTCAAGTGTGTCTTTAGTGCCTTGTTCTCTAACAAATACCCACCAACATGCATCCATATCTCATATGGGATTGCTCATGGAATGGACCAACATCTAAGCCTTAGATTTATGTATCATCAATGTAAGTCTATCTGGATCTTAGATGCCCTGTCTCATAAGATCCTATGACTCGAAAGATTTAATATCACAACTGTGTAGGACTTATTCCATGATCATCACCCAGTGCATGACCAAGTCCCATAATTGTTTGTGATATATGGACTTCATCCAAGTGCAATTGAAGAAATTAAAGGGCATAAGATGAAGATGACCATATAATGAATATTATTCAATCAAGATTTTCTTACAATGAAATAGTTTACAAGGCCAATCTAATTAGTTTGAGGGGGAACTATTCCAATAGGTGGTGGGTTTGAGGGTGAGAGAAGAAGGAGAGAATCTAGGGAAATAGTTACTTAACATAATAGTTGTGCTACCTTTTGAAAGGAGATTGGATGCATGGAATAATACTTTCTATGGAGATAGAAGCCTTTCACACTATCTACACATGTGCCACCTAACTAGATTCTTCTAACTTGAATTGAATTTTAATTTCATAAATTAAACATGCCAACTCAATAAATTCAAATGAATGCTTCCATTGATTTTTCCTCCAAAACTTAGATTCTCTAGCTAATTAAATTAACTCTTTAATTTAATTAGTTTAATTAATCTAAATTAACTCCTCAAGTTAATTAAATCAACTTAACTCCTTAAGTTGACTTTGACTAATTAAATTGTCACGTGGCACCAATTAAATTAACTCCTTAATTTAATTGCCATAATTTAACTCTTTGAATTATTTTGATTGATTTAAAATTTAAATTAATTAAGCCAAAGTGACCAATTTATAATTGGCCAACTACATTTCTCTTCCTTTGGCAAAACTGACCTCATAGCAATATTCTAACTTCTTAAAAAATTCCTCCTGTCAAACAAAAGTTTCTTTAGGCTTTTGTGCGTAACCCATTAGGTTCACCAATTCATTAGACATGTGCTCACAACTCTTTTTAATATTTTGTAGATTAAAATATTTAAATTAGTTTAAACTCTTTTAAACTAACAACTCTATCAATTAATCTTCATTAATTGAAGAGTCCCTAATCTTTATAGTCGATGTCTAGCATAAGCGTATGGAGCCTAACAAATTGGATGAAAGAATTATTTTGAGGTGAACCTTACCGCTTATGATTACTGTGCAAATACAGTTTTTCTATTTTGTATCTCCTAAAAGAGACATAAGGTAAGATATTTGCTGGCTCCCTAATAACCTCAATAACTATGTATCTATTCTTGATGTACAATTCCTCATTATGACCTCAACTTTGAAAAACTCCTTTTTGATATTGTCATATCACCTTGCGTAAGGATTTTTTGGAATCAATCATTTTATAGTACATAGGAGATCAACCCGTGCTTCACCAACACATAAAATAGATTCCATCTTGGAACTCACCTACCTCCATACTTAGGTAACTTGTGCCCAAACTAAGCTATGAGCTAATTGCTATGTGGTTGGAGCAAAATCAAAGCACAATGACCTAAATACAAGGTTACTGTGAAACTTAAAGTCAAAGGACTAATTATATGCAATATCGTAAGCTAGAGAACTTGCCACTACCGATGTGCCACTATAGCTATCTGGTGGATTTTGTAAGTAGGCTTTCAATGAATGTTTTCTCTAATAAGTACCCACTAATGTGCATTCAAGTCTAACATAGATTGCCAATAAATTAGGGCATTATCCAACTCTTTGGAACATGTATCGTTAGTGTAAGTCTATCTGAATTTTAGATGCCTAGTCTCTTAAGTTCTATGACTTGAAATATTTAAAATCATGATCATAGAGACTTGTTTCGTGATCACCATCATATGCATGATCAAGTTCTGTAGTCTAGTATGATTTAAGAGCTTCAACTAAATATATGTGAAGAAATCATAAATGCATAAAATGAAGATGGCCATTGTTGGAATAGTCACAACCAATTAGATTGGCGTGTGATATTATTTCACTTATGATATAATCTTGATTGAATGATATCTTTATTAATAGCCATCTTCATCTTATGCTTATTAAGCTTCATTTGCATTTCATTGAAGCCCATAAATCACACAAGACTATGAAACTTGATCATGCATATAATGGTAATCATGAAACAAGTCTCTACAATTGTAATTTTAAATGTTCCAAGTCATAAAATCTTATGAAACAAGGTATCTAACATTTAGATAGACTTGCACAAATAATGTATATTCTGAGGAGTTGGATATTGCTCCATTTCATGAGAAATTATCTGAGACATGGATAAGTGTTAGTGGGTACTTAGTAGAGAACAAGTTCACTAAAGACCTACCCAAAGAATCTACTAGATAGCTGCAGTAGAAAGTTAGTAGTGGCTAATTCTCTCCAGCTTAAGTTGGTGCATATAATTAATGCTTAGACCTGAGGATCCATGCTAACCTTATGTTTAGGTCTTTCTACTTTAACTGTCTTTCGATCATGCAACGGTTCATCTGGGGTTAAGTTGGGCATGAGGTACTTAAGCATGAAAGTTTGTGAGATCTAAGATGGGATTCATCTCTTTATTGTTGTGAAGAATGAGTGCATCTTTTATGTATTCTATAATGATCAATTCTAAGAAATCCTTGCGCAAGCTAGTATGATAATTTGAAAAAGTAATTTTTCAAACTTGAGGTCATAAAAGGGAATCAAACATTAGATGTAGAGATATAGTTATCAAGGTTATTTGGGAGTCGACAAATATCATGCCTTAGGCCTCTTTCAAGAGATAGCAGATAGAAGAATTGTATTTGTATGGTAAACATAAGCTAGAATAGATCATCAAGACAAATTCATTCATCCAATTAGTTGAACTTCATGGGCTTGTTGCTAGACATTGACCATGGAGATTGGGTATTTTTCAATTAATAGAGGTTAATTGAAAGGGTTATTAATTTAAAGGAGTTTAAACTAATGAGAATATTTTGATACTCAAAATATCACAATGAGTTATGAGCCCATGTCTAATGAATGGATGAATCTAATGGATCACACACAAAGGCCTATAGGACGCTCTTATTTGATAAGAGGAATTTTCTAAGGAGTTAGAAAGTTCACGCCTTGGCGATTTTTAGAAAGGGACAAATGACTATTTTAATTTGTCATCTTGGATTGATTAATTTAAGTGTTAAATTAATCAAAATAATTTGAGGAGTTAAATTAGGCCAATTAAATTAAGGAGTTAATTTAATTAGGGTCATGTGACAATTAATTCGTCAAGTTAACTTAAAGAGTTAATTTAACACCAATTAACTTAAAGAGTTAAGTTAATTGACTTAAGGAATTAAGTTAGATTAATTAAATTAAATAGTTAATTTAATTAAAAATGAGAATTTAAATTTGGAGAAAAATCAAATGAAAGAGTCCATTTGAATTTAATTTAGAGTTAATTAGCATTCCATTTTATATGAAAACGTAAATGTTAATTAAATGCAAATGCATGTGAAATTCAAATTCGTATGTAAGTTGGCAAGTTGGCCAACTAGCATGGGAGGTGTGATGCTGATGAGTCCTCTCTCCTCTATAAATAGCCACATGGCTGGCCACACTATGTGATAGTTGGCACATTTTTCATTTATCTCTAAAATGTGATATTCATGTGTTGTAGATTGACACTAAATTCTCTCCTTTCCCTTTCTTCTCCATAGAATCCTTCTTTCACCTTCTTCCTCACTTGTTCTAGCAAAGTTATGTTGGTTTAGTGCTTGCCTAAGGTGTATGGACTTTGTAATTATAGTCCTACACTTAGAGGACTTAAAATTCCTTGGTGAATCATTGATGTCCATAAGTTTTGGGAGCTAATTGGATGGAACAAAGAGTTTCTGATTAGAGCAAAATTTTGGCAAAAACTACCTGGATGTTTGGTGAAGTAGCCTTCCATATTTTCTAATTTTTAGAGATTGGGAAGAGGTCCAACCGTTGGCATCTTTGTTGTGTGTATATCTTCCATTGAAGTGTTTATTGGAGTGATTTTCTCCTCACCCTTGTGTTGATCTTCGAAGGTAATTTTTTTGCAACTAAATCTATATTTTGAGTAGGAATATGATCTTAGGGATGGAGTAGCTTGGTTATATTTTTCCTATTTAAGGTTTTATATTTTAGATCCCAAGCTTACTCCTTCTTTCAAGTGGTATTAGAGCCTAATTCATGCCTTAATTTGGATTTTGATGAATTAATTCATGTGATGAATTGATTCTAAATCTCCAAATGCTTGATTCAATTAATGAATTTAAGTGTTTGGGTAATTTTGTATGTGACTCTCTTTGTGTTAAATTGAGATATGCCAATATATTTTTAAGTGTTAATTCATATGATGACATGATTTTGATTCAAGTTAGATAATGTTAAATGTTGATTTTGCATCGATTTATGTTATATGTTGATATAACATGTTTATTGTGGCATTAAGGTGTTTTTACTATTTTTGGATCCTATTAGATTAGAGTTAATTATAGATTTTTTGAAAATGTTGATTCTCACTTAGACTTGATTTTTGAAGCATTTTTGAGCACTTTAATTTTAAAATTTTAAAATATTTAGAACATTGAAATTTACCAAAATGTTTGTGGAATGATGATATGGAGGTTTCTTAATGATTGGAGAAGGCAAAAACTTGAAAATGCACAAAATAGGTCCAAGGCGCCTAGCTACCAAGATTGCTTCTAGGTTGCTTGGGCACAGACGTGCACTACATGTGCCTACTGCGTGCTCCTAGCTGGGCGGTAGTCTATCGAATTAGCTACCTAGGACTAGTTTTGTTGCTATTTTTGAGTTTTTGGACTATCTAGTCTTCATTATTCCATGATATTTTGGTGCTCAAAAGTTGTGTAAGTGTTTCAAAATTATGTTGGACATTTTTGCATGCTTTTAAAGTCTAGTTCAAGTTAATCTTCAATTTGGAGCAAAAATGAGATGCATAAAGAGTTATGCTTATTTTTGCTAATTAATTAATTTTTATAAGATAAGCATTTAATTAGTTGAATTAAATGTCAATTCTTATTTATTGTTCATTTAATTAGTGAATGGATGATGAATGTATGGGGATGAATATGTGCTTTTAAATTGGTTTTATTTATTTCAAGTTGTTGAAAAGAATTGTATTAAATAGAGACTTGCATGCCTCTTAATTTTCTACTTTGTAAATATCGTGAGAGTAGAACTCTAAGAGTTAGGATTCCTTTTCTCTTGTAAAATTTGCAGAAAGTAAAGAAGGCCAAGGGGATAAAAAAGGCTTGAAGACCCATGAATGTATGGGATACATTTATGTAATAGATAGAATTTAATCAATTCACTTAAAATTAACTAATAATACATCTATGGCTCTAAATGCACTACTTGGTTAAGACTCATAGGCATCCTACCCTAGAAGCATGCTAGGTGCATTTACTTATTTATATTTTCTTTATCCTATGGATGTATGAGAAGATAAAATTGATGAGATCTTTCAAAGCAAGAAAATTCTTTAACTTAGAGGAGTTTAAGTTTTTCAAAATATTAAGTTAATTTGGATCTAAATTAAAAAGGGTTTTAATTAATCAAAACCTTCTACCAATAGTTTGTGATATGAGATGCTACCAGATTTTCATATTAGTTGACGAGTTGTGGGACACATTTATAGAGGAAAGCTATGCTCACTTACTTAGCATATGATGTACTTTAATTTAAAACTCACTATGGCATTGTCTTACGAGTTGTAGAATGGCATAGTAGAGGTTACAATTAAAGATTGATTAGTAGATTCAACTTAACACCTAGTAATATAGATGTAGCACGAGTTGTAGATTTACATGAAAAGTGAGGTAAAATACATCAAGGGTTGTATAGAGATGCAATTAACAAAAGTTGCTTACTATTGGATTATTTGTGGATGTTTCATGAGTTGTGGGTCCATGAATGATGCCTTTGGACCTTAATTTTTAGTAAGAAATGAGATTTCCCAAATTTCTTAAGGGGGTGAAGAGTTTGATAAAATAGTGGGAGAAAAGCATGCGTGAAAGTCCATAAACACGTTTTCTAATATAAAAATTCAATCACATGCTCATATTCTCTTTTTCACCTAAAAGATTTGCAAAATCTCAATCAAATGGCTAAGAATCCACTAAGTGTGATTTTGAAAACCAATAAACACACTGGACCTAACTTCCACAATTGGCTTAGAAACATCAAGATAATTCTTAACTTTGAAAAGAGAACATATGTCCATACTCAAAGTCTGCCGGACACCATTGGTGATGATGCTGATGATGAGGCACGCGAAATGTTCACTAAATGGGTAGAATATGATCTTCAAGCCCATTACCTTATGATGACTTCTATGTCCAACGAGTTCCAAAAATCTCATAAACGCATGAAAACCAATTTTGAGATTCATTTGTGCCTATAAGAGTTAAATGGTGTGCAAACTAGACACAAGAACTACTTGTTATCTAAGGAGCTCTTTAGGACAAGAATGGTTGAGGGTGCATGTGTCCAATTGATCTCATTAGGAAGCTTGCTCAATTAGACATAGTCATGGACAATAACCTTTATGTAGATTTAATCCTCCAATCATTACCAAGTTCATTTGACCAATTTGTTATAAACTTGAACATAATTAATGAATTGGTCAATATGTTGGTGACCGCTAAGTCGACAATGAAAAAGGATAAACCATTAATGCTTGCATCCTTTTCCAAGTCTAAGGGCCCTAAGGGTGCTAACAAGGAAGGTAAGAGGAAAAAAAGTTTTTCTTCAAAAGGGAAGCAACCATTAAAAGCCTTTGGAGGAGTTAAGAAAAAGAAAAATGATAAAGTCAATGCTACTTGTTTCCATCATGGTGAGAAAGGCCATTGGAAGCAAAATTTCAAGAAATACTTTGCAACATTTAGGAAGGGTATGTACTTTATTAAAGTGCACTTAACGATAAATTCTTTCTCATAGGTATTTAATACCACATATGGTTCTCATATTTGTAATTTTTTATAGGGGATGGAAAGAAGAAGCAGCCAAAGTGATGGGGATTTGATCCTATGCCTGGGCAACGGACCAAAAGTTGCAGCCAAAGATGAAGGCATCATAAAGTTACACTTAAGGAACTTCTTACTTGTAGTAGATCCCTGTTGTTTTGTACCAAATCTTGTTAAGAATATTATTTCAATTTCCATTTTAGATAGCGAAGGATATGATCTTTCAATATCAAATAGGAAATTGAAGGCAATAAAGAATGGTTCTTTAGTTGCAATTGGTATACTTAACAATGGATTATACATTTTGGATTCTCAACCATCAATAATGAACATTTGAAAGAGATGTAATGGTAAGGATCCAATTTGAAACATTCAAAAATTGAAATCTAACTTAGATTATACCATTACAAGAATCTAAATGATGCCTATATAATGGATTAAGGTTAGATTGTTACCTCTTAAACAAAAACTAACCAAAATGTGAAGTTGTGGCATAGCAAGGTGTGATCAACTTTTGATCAAGAAAATGACCTCAGATTCAAGCCAAATCTAGACCAAAATTTTTCTGAATCAATGGAGAATGTTCATTAAAAAATTCAGCACCAAAATCCTTTGTCAAGACATTGAACAGAATCTAGAAAGTCTCTAGTGGAACAAAGGATCACCAAAGCAAGCAATCCAAAATTCATCTTGCCTCAAATGCCAAAATCCACACACCAATGGACAATCCTTTTCTCCTTAGTTCATATGGAAAAACTAAGAAGAAAAAGAGCTTGTTTGGGGGTAAAAAATGGTGGGGGAGGTGAAGAAGAGAATGAAGCCTCAACACATGAGAGAATCACTTTTGGAGGAAATTTTAGATCTAACTTTTAAATACACAAAATGTTTGAATGAATCTTAGTTTTGGCTACCCCCTTGTATAGAGGAAGGATGGTGTGATGCCAAGGTGGCATCACACCTTCCTCAAGGTGGAGGCATCACCTAAGTATGGCAACATGCATGCATATTGCAAGTAGTATGTTAATTTGTGTGAATTTGAATTTCATTTGGAATCTATATTTTATCTCATAAAATGTCCACCAAATAAATTCTAGTTTCACTCCAAATGAACACTTCATTTGAATTCTCCCTCCAAAATCAATTCTTCATTTTAATTAAATTAAACACTTTAATTTAATTAAACTCTGACTTAACCTTTAAGTTAACTAATTCAACTCTGTAAGATAACTTTATTAACTGAACACATTAAGTTAACTTGACCAATTGATAGTCATGTGGCACCAAATTAAATTAACACTTTTAATTGGTCTTAATTCAAATCCTTGAATTAATTAGATCAATTTAATAATTAAATTAATTAAGCCAAAATGACTAAAAATTGTGTTAACTGATTCCCTCAATTTTTGACCACCTTGGAATTCTTCTAACACTTAGAAAATTCCCCTCAAGATTTAGGATTGCTAATTAGATTTTGTGTGTGATCCATTAGATTCTACCGCTTGTTGGATATGGGCTCACAACCTTTGTGACTTTAGAATATCATATATTTATGTTAGTTTAAACTCCTTTAAACTAATCGACTCAATTGAATTAATGTCTCTTAATTGAAGAGAATCTAATCTCCATGGTTGATGCCCAACCTTAAGCCCATGGAGCCCAACACTTGGCCAAATGATACTTTTGTTGAACCATTCTAACTCTATGCGTACCATGCAAATATGGTCCTTTCGTCTCCTATCTCCATAAATGTGGCCTAGGGCAAGATATTTATCGATTCCCTAATAACCTTAATACTATGCATTGATTCTTAATGTTTGATTTTGATTTGTAATCTCATCTTTGGAAAACCCCTCTTTCAAATTGCCATATTGCCTTGGCCAAGGACTTATTGAAATCGATAATCATAGAATGAATAGGAGATGCACTTGTCCTTCACAAATACAATGAGTCAAATCTTATCTTGGGTCTCATAAACCTTCATAGCTAAGTAGCTCATGCCCAATCACCATCAAAATACCCGCTAAATGGCCAAAAGTGGAGTCAAAGCATGTGGACCTAAACATAAGGTTACAATGGATCCTCAGGTCAAATGACTAATTATATGCACTAGCATAAGCTAGAGAACTAGCTATTACCGACTTACCACTACCACTATCTAGTGAATTCTCTGAGTGGGTCTCTAGTGCCTTGTTCTCTAACAAGCACCCATTAACATGCACTTATATCACATATGGTTTGCTCATGAAATGGAGCAACATCCAATCCTTGGTTATGCATCATTAGTATAAGTCTATTTGAGTCTTAGATGCCTTGTCTCATGTGATTCTATGACTTGGGATATTTAAGATCATGATCATGTAAGATTTATTCCATGATCACCATGTAGTACGCAACCAAGTCCCATAGTCTTGTGTGATCTAAAGGCTTCAACCATATGCCAGTGAAGTAACATAAACATATGAAGAAGATGGCCATTTATAAGAATATCATTCAATTAAGATTATATCACAAGTGAAATAGTTTACATACTAATGTTATTAGGTTGTAGGATACTATTCAAATAATCTCCCATTTGTCCTAAAGCCAATTCCCCATAGTCTTAAAACCAATCTTCATAAGATATTCTTTAAACACTAGTTTTGCGATGGGGTTTAAACACTAGTTTTGCTATTTTGTTCTTGGGCAATCCATTTTACTTGGATGTCGCCTCTATCAAATAATCATTATCAAATGATAATGTCTCAAAATTTACTTAGATCGCTGATGATATCTTGGCCGAAAACCAAACTTATCTTCATAAGACAACCATAGGCTCTTGTATGCTAGGCACTTTATCCAACTTTTGGATAGCAATTTTGATCCAAACATCTTTCTTTACAGCTTTCAAAGCTACAATATATTCTACCTTAGTAGTTAAGTTAGCCGTGGTATCTTGTTTGGAACTCTTCTAACTCATAGCACTGTCATGGAGGTAAAACATAAATCTAAGAATAGATTTTAGGTCATCTATATAGGATTGGAAACTTGAATTTGAAAACCTCGTGGGTTTCAATTATCTATTGTCCTATACTAAAGATAATTCGTCAGTTTTCTCAAGTACTTAAGGATCATTTTTTTGGCCATCCAGTGACTCTTATTGGGATTAGATTAGAACCTACTCATAACACTTAGAGCACATGCCACATCCGGTCTTATACATTGAACTGCATGCATTATGCTTTCTATGGTGGATGCATAAAGTAGTCAGGACATCTTTTGTCTCTTCACCTCAGTCTTAGGGCCCATAAACTTAGAGAGACAAATACCATGTCCCATGAGAAGAAATCCCTTATTGGATTCTTCCATACTAAGTTACTTCAGTATTTTGTCAATATACTGGATTTTGGATAACCCTAACATCCTCTTTGATCTGTCTCTATAGATACGTATTTCCAATACATGAGATGAATTTTCCAAATCCTTCATGGAGAATTCAGTAGATAACCATGCTTTAATACACTCTAATATGCCAACTCATTCCTAATGAGAAGAATATCATCAACATAAAGTATAACAAACTGTACACTGTTTCCACTCACCTTCTTATACACATAAGGTTCATACACATTTTTGATAGAGCCAAATAATTTGAGTACATTATCAAAATGTATGTTCCAACTTTGGGATGCTTGCTTGAGTCCATAAATGGAACTCTAGAGTTTGCAAACCTTTTGCTCACTCCTCTTAGATATAAAACCTTATAGTTGCTCTTTATAGATTTCTTCTTCAATGTTGCCATGGAGGAAAGTAGTTTTTACATCCATTTTTCATATCTCATAGTCATAATATGTGGTTATGGAAAATAGAATCCAAATGGACTTAGGCATTGCAACCGGTGAAAAGGTTTCCTCAAAATCAATGTTGGGTCTTTGAGTATAACCTTTTACCAGTAGTTGCGCCTTAAAGATCATGAACTCTTCTTCGACTCCTAGCTTTTGCCTGTGAATCTATTTGCAACCAATGGTAACAATCCCCTTCGATAGATCTACCAAAGTTCATATTTTGTTGGAGTATATGGAGTATATTTCGAATCTCATGGCATCAAGCTAATGCCCCAAGTCTATGTCAAACGTAGCTGTCTTGTAGGTCTTCGAATTTATATCTAATTGGTCTATCTTAAGAAGAAATTTAAACCTTTTGGGTTACTTTTTGATTCAATTTGACATACATAGAGGTTGTGTGTAAGGCTCACTATTTATTTCCATCGCTTGAGGGATTTGTTGATCATTTTGAACTTTATCAAGTTCAACAACGACGCCTTTTCTATCTAATAGAAATTTTGTTTCCAAAAGGTGGCGTTCATCGAGACAAATACCTTTTTTTCTAAGTGATCATAAAGTAATAACTCATAGACTCTCTAAGTTATCCCAAAACTTGCATAAGAAAGATCGACTATCTAACTTGTCTTCCACTAAACTGTTCATGAATGTGGGAAATCCCCAAATCTTTAAATAATGGTAAGAAGCACTTTGCCATACTATATCTCATGTGGAGTCTTTGGCATTGACTTTGAGGATACTACATTTAGTAGCCTCATGATTATTTCTAAAGCGTATCCCTAAAAAGATATAAGCACATTGGAGAAACTCATCATGGAATGTACCATGTCCAACAAGGTACGATTTCTCCTCCCGGCTACTCCATTGAGTTGAGGTGTGCTGGGTGGAATCCATTGAGAGAGAATCCTATTCTCTTTTAGATAATCCAAGAATTCGATGTTTAAATATTCTCCTCTTTAATCTGATCGAAGAGTTTTAATACTAAGTCCTTTTTGCTTTTTTAATTCACACCTATACACTTTAAACTTTTCAAAGGCTTCGAACTTATATTTCATAAAATACACATGTTTGAACCAAGTGTGATCATCAGTAAAGGCAATGAAGTAAGAATAGCTTCCTCATGCACTAACTCTTAGTAGATCGCACACATCCATATGGATCAAATCCAAAGGACTTGTGGTTCACTCTAATTGTCCTACAAAAAGAGCCTAGGTCATTTTTCCCTTCAAACATGACTCATAAGTTGGAAGTTACTCAATGCCACTAACATTTAGTGCTTTGAGAGCTTATATCTTGTTCATCCTATTTTTATAGATATGCCCAAGTCTTGCATGCCATAGAATGGCATTTTCTTGGATATCTAATTTTCACTTACTTGATTAAATGTGCATTAATGATGGTTGAGAATCCAAAAATGTATAATCCTTTGTTAAGTGTACTATGAACAACTGAAGAACCAATTTCTTTAATGCCTTCAATTTCCCATTTGATATAGAAGGATCAAATCCTTTGCTATCCATAACGAGAATTAAAATATTATTCTCAAAAGAATATGGTACATAATAAAAATGGTTCAATACAAGGATAGAGTTCCCTAAGTTTAACTTATTTTATGCCTTCGGCTTTAGCTGCAACTCTTGCTTTTTAGTTGAGGCGGTGGATCATATCCCTATTACTAAGTTTTATTCTTCTTTCTAATCTTTGTAACAACTTACAAAGATAAGAATCACATGCGATATCATTTATCCATGAGGAAGAATGAGTTGTCAAGTACACTTCACTAAAGTACCTACCTTTCTCAAAAGTTCCAAGGTACTTCTTGTAATACTGCTTCCAATGGCCTATCTTCCTAAAGTAGAAACAAGTAGAATTGATTTTAGCTTCTTTTTTCTTCTTAACTCCCCTTAAACCTTTCAAGGGTTGCTTCTCTTTTGATGAAGAATTTTCTTCTTCTTACTTCATTTCCTAGGACCTTTTAGGCCTTTAGATTTAGAGGAGGATGCAAGCATAAGAGGCTTTTCCTTTTTCACTGTCACCTCGATAGTAACCAACATGTTCGCCAATTTGTTAATCATTACCTCATTCTTGGACATATTAAAGTTCATAACGAATTAGTCGAATGAACTTAGCAATGACTATAGGATCAAATCCACATAAAAGTTATTATCAATGATCACATCAAGTTGTCCAAGTTTTTCAATGCGTCCAATCATTTTACGCTCATGATCATGGACACTCACGCCCTCAGTCATTCTACTTCTAAAGAGCTCTCTAGACAAAGCGAATCATTCATGTCTAGTTTGGACACCATACAACTCTTGTAGGTGTGTATAGATCTCACTTGCATGTTTCATATGCTCATAAGGTTTTTGCAACTCATTAGACATAATTGCCATCATGAGACACCTTGTTTGTAGATCATCATCCACAAACTTCATGAAAAATTCATGAGCCTTATAAGTGGTGTCATCGCTAATGGTTTTCGGCAAACTTTGATCAAGTACGTAAGTCCTCTTTTTAAAACCAAGCATTATTTTGAGGTTTCTCAACTAATCACAAAAATTAGGCTTGATTAGTTTATTGGTTTCCAAAATTTTTGTTAGTAGATTCTTAGCAATTTTGAGTTTGAAGATTTCACAAATCTGCAAAAGGCGATAAAAGAGAATATAAACAAGTGATTAAATATTGATATTTTGAAAACATGTTTATGGTCTTTCAAGCATGCTTTTCTCCTACTATTTTATCAAATCTTTCACCCCTTGCTGAATTCGGGAAATCATATTTCCTAGTAAGAATCAAGACTCCAAAAACTTGCAAGTGAAACCCCCATGACTGAGTGCCATTCACAAACAATCTAAGAGTTACATTACTTGCTAATTGCATCATATGCAGCTCTTGATATATTTTGCCTTACTTTTCAGGTAAACCTACGACTCATGCGACATCTACACTACTAAGTGTTAAGCTGAATCTACCAATCATACTTTGATTCAAGACCGCTCCACAACATCCCCCTTGATCGAGTGCTAATGTGTGGGGAGCCTTAAATCAAAGGTGCATTGTATGCTAAGTATACGCTCACAGCTTTCCTCCTAAGTGTGACCCCCATGACCGAATGCCATCACATAAATTTGGTAGTATCATTATGGCATATACTATTAGTAAAAGATATAGATTAATTACAATTATTTTTAATTTATATCTATTTTGACTTAATATTTAAGAACACTTAGATATTCTAAGTGGGAATTTCAAACTTACTTGCCAAGATCTCACCAATTTTTTCTTCTTATTTAGGTTTTCTATATCCTAATCCATGCATCGTTACATCAATAGGATATGGAAAGCATAAATAAGTAAATACGCCTAGTATGTTCTTAGGGTGGGATGACCATGAGTATAACCAAGTGATGCACTTAAAACAGAAGTGCATCACTCAGTTGATTTTAAGTGGTTTGATTAAACTAAACTATTACATGAGTATATTCCATACATTCATGGGTCTTCAAGCCTTCATGGAAAACCTTATCCCTAGTGATTCTACTCTCATAACTTTTACAAAATAGAAAAAGAGGCACGCAAGCCCCATTTAATAAAACTAATTTCAACAACTTTGAAATTAATAAAATCAAAATTGAAGGCTCATGATTATCCCCATTCATTCATCATTCATTCAACACTTAAACAAATAATAAATAAACCAAAATTGACATTCAATTCCAACAATTAAATGCTTATCATATAAATAATGAATTAGGCATGCAAAAACAAGCACAACATTTATGCATCCTATTTTTGCAACAATTGGAGATTAACTTTAACAAGATTTAAGAAAGCATTAAAATGTCAAACATAGTTTTGAGAACTTGCACAACACTTGTGCATATATTATGTGTGAAATAAAACTTTTTTGATCACATAAAGGAGCTTACAAATGAGTTAAAAACTCACCATCACCCACACAAGGCACTGTAGCCCACGCTGGGCACACAACCAGGCCTTGTGCGAGCATAGTGAAAGCACACTGCCCAGCCAACACCCAGCAATGGCACGACAACTTGCCATTTTCAAAGTGTGGTCCTAGCCATCTCATTTTCAGCTCTACGTTTTTGCACCAAAAACTTTAGAACACCTTCTAAACATAAAATCACACAATATAGATGAAATTTTAGATCTAAAACACCTTTCAAAACTGAAACTTGAAGTGCTCAAAGATGCTATAAAAATCAAGTTTAAGTGAGAATCACATTCTTCCAAAGTCTCCAATTACATACAATCCAGTTGCATCCAAAAATAACAAAAACAACTTAAGGTCAAATAAAATTAGCTAATCATGAATCAAATTACGCTAACATATGAATTAACACTTAAAACACATATTAGCATAATATATATTCATAATCAAAGGAGCCACAAGCATCATCATCCAAACACTCCAATATATGATTTAGATCAAGTGTTTGAAGATCTACATGAATTCACCACATGAATCAATCAACAAAGAATCCAAAATATAGCATGAAATTAGACTCTAATATCACTTGAAAGAGGTGTAATGCTAAAGATTCAATTTAAAACATTCAAAAACTGAAATCTAACTTATATTTTACCATTACAAGGATATAAATCATGCCTATATAATGGATTAAGGTTATATTGTTACCTCTTAAGAAAAATTCAACCAAAACGTGAAGTTGTGCTTCCTTTCCCGAAAGTAGACTGCTTCTGGCTCAGTAAGGTGTGATCAACTTTTGACTGGGCAAATCACCTCAGATTTGAGCCAAATCTAGACCAAACTTTTGCCAACTCAATGGATAATGTCCAATAAAAAATTCAGCACCAAAATACGTGAGAAAAACCTCAAAAAAAAATAAAAAAAAGTCTCTAGTGGAATGGAGGATCACCTAAGCAAGCAATCTGAAACTTGGCTTGCCTCTAATGGCAAAGTCCACACACCAATGGACAATCCTTTTCTCCTTAGTTCAGCTGAAAAAAATAAGAAGAAATAGATCTTGGTTGGAGGCCAAAAATGGTGAGGGAGGTGAAGAAGAGAGTGAAGCCTCAACTTATGAGAGAATCACTTTTGGAGGAAATTTTGGATCTAACTTTTAGATGTACAAAATGTACGAATGAATCTTAGCTTTGGCCACCTCCTCTCTATATCTATATATAGGGAGGATGGTGTGATGCCAAGATGGACTAATTATATGCACTAGCATAAGCTGGAGAGCTAGCTACAATCGCTATCCAGTAGATTCTTCAGGCGGCTCTTCAATACTTTGTTCTCTAAACAAGTACCCACTAATATGCACCTATATCACATATGGTTTGCTCATGGAATGGAGCAACATCTAACCCTTGGATTATGTATTATTAGTGTAAATCTATCTGAATCTTAGATGCTATATCTCATAAGATTCTATAACTTCAGATATTTAAGATCATGACTATGTAAGACTTATTCCATAATCACTACCTTGTGCGTGACCAAGTCCCATAGTCTTGTGTGATCTAAGGGCTTCAACCATATGCCAGTGAAGTACAATTAGACATATCTCTGATTGATGTGTCTGGTGTCTACAAAAAGAGAGGGTTC
The DNA here is from genome assembly GCA_014898725.1 of Jacaranda copaia. Lineage (NCBI taxonomy): Eukaryota > Viridiplantae > Streptophyta > Magnoliopsida > Lamiales > Bignoniaceae > Jacaranda > Jacaranda copaia. Next base: position 3,105,889 of record JACGDI010002876.1, read on the forward strand.
AAAGACATACACCTTCAACTTGTAAAGGACCACCAATATATAGTTTGAGCTCAAAAACTCGAATAAGGTTACAAGGATTGGCACTGAACTTCCACGAACCGCATAGGATTAGTTGATAAATTTTCTCTATAAAAATGAAGACAACTTTGCATGGATAACCTCTGATATCTAAAGAATTGACCTCAATTTCAAAGTCCACAAACTCCACATCAACCCATCCTTTAAGCTAGTTAAGGAAAACAAAAAAGGGGGATCTTTTACAATGAAAGAAATAGGATAATTAAGCATGAGGTTAGGAAACTGTTGGAGGCAAGATATATAGTCAAAATATAATTTACCAAATAATTTTGCAATATAGTGTTGGTCTCTAAGTCGAGAGGCAAGTGACAGATATGCAATGACTTCACTAATGTCTTTAATAAAGCTTTCCCAAAAGCCCCTATCCCCTGCCAAGGATTGAACTCTTAGTCGACTTAATGGTGGGCTATGCCTTGCTTAGCATGATGGACGTATTCCAAGGATATTACTAGTCCTCTATAGCACTAAAATATAGGGACATGACCTTTTTTATTATGCAAAATGACATCTACTATTTTTATATCATGCCATTCAGCCTCAAGAATACATGGGTCACATATCAAAGATTAGTCCACCAATATTTAGCATGGAAATTGGTCATTCCATGGAAGTGTATATTGATGAGATGATAATTAAAGTGCCAAGAAGTTTGACCACTTGAAAGACCTTCCAAACACTTTTTCCCATATTGAGAAAATATGGAATGAAAATCAATCTATCTAAATGTATATTTGAAGTTTAGGGGAAAAAATTTCTTAGATACATGGTAAGTGAAATAGGAATCGAAGCAAACTTGCAGAAAATACAATCACTATAAGAGATATCCACCCCTAAAACTGTTTAGGAGGTACAGAGCCTAGTCAAAAGAATTATCGCCTTGAGTGTTTCATCTCTAGGCTTGCCAACAAAAGCCTACCATTTTTTAAAATATTGCACAACACAAGAAATTTTCAATGGATAGCAGAGTGCGGTAAAACCCTAAACAATCTCAGGGAATATCTCTCTATGCCGCCACTATTAGCTAACCTCAAGATTAGTGAAGTGATATTCTTGTATTTAGCATTCTTAATAAATGCTATTAGTTTTGTCTTAGCTTCCATATATGGGTAATGTCTATCAACCTATATATTATGTTAGTAAGATTCTGTTGGGTGTCAAATGCAATTACTTAGAATTGAGAAGTTTGAACTTGCCTAGTCACTATGGCTAAAAAACTTTACCTATACTTCTAAGCACACTCAATCATAGTTTTGACCAACCAACCACTAAGATAAGTTTTCATCAAACTTGAAACTTTTGGAAGGCTTACCAAATAGTCTATAAAGCTCAACAAATTTGACATAAATTTTCAAATCAAAAAGGCTATCAAGGCACAAGTTCTTATTGATTTTCTAGTCGACAATTTGGACTCCCTAATAAGAATGACCACTCGACCCCATGGGCTTTATCACAATAGCTCATGTACCAACATAAATGATAGAGCTAAAATTTCTACTCTGCCTAATGGATTATATCGAGTTAGATTTCTCCATAAAATTTTAACTTCTCAATCATGAACAATGAGGTTAAGTACGAAGCATTAATAGTAGGAATAAAAATAGCCATTGCTAATGGAATTAACTCACTGGCCATGGTAACAGACTTATAGCTAGTCTCCAGATAGTTTAACTATTTGTTCGAGGCTAAAAAAGGCTTCCTTGATTAAATACTTATCCAAAGTTCAAGAGCTATAGTTCAAATTCAAAACTTTCATTCTAAGACAAGTGCTTTGCTTTGAGAATGAAAGAGCTAATGCATTAGCTAAGTTTGTTAGCATTAGTAAAGGTATTGGAGATCAAATAATAACATTTTTGGTAGCAAATCAGTCCAAAATCGTAGATGAGTATTCTGTCCAAACTATAATGTTCGTTCTCCTTCTAACATGCTCCAAACCTAATTGCGAGATGAAATTATAGAATACCTTCATAATGGAACACTGCTAAAAGATAAAATGATAGCTAGGAACACTAACTTCAAGCATCATGGTATTCCCTATCATATGATGGTATTTTTTTCAAAAAGTCTTTTATGGAACCACTTCTTAGATGTCTCACCCCATCTTAAGCTACCATGACACTAGGGGAGGTCCATGCTAGTGGTTGTGATAGTTATTCATGTGGTAGGTCCCTCATGCATAAAATCTTGCGACAAGGTTATTTTTAGACAATGCTAACAATTTACACAACATCATTCGCCAAGAGGTATAAAGCATGCTAGTTTCACTCAAATACCCTACACCAATCAATAATAGCTATGATTAGTATACCTATCTATTGGCCTTTCGACCAATAGGAAATAAATATTGATGAACCCTTTCCCATGGCATTCAAACAAAGGAAATTTATCATTATTATTGTCAAATATTTTACTAAATGGGTATCGAGTTTGTGCTAACAATCAAGATACATCAATCAAGAATTTTATATGAAATAATATTGTATGTTGCTTTGGAATTTTGTAAACGATAATATTTTACAATGGGTCTCAATTTCAAAGCAAGAAAATCAAGTAATGGTGTAACCGATCAAGAATAGGCAACATTTTACTTTCATAGCAAACCTACAAGCTAATGGCTAGATGGAGGTCACTAATAAAACTATTGTGAAATACCTTAAAATGCAACTAGATAGGGGATAATCTAAGTGGGTTGATGACCTCACATGGACTTTACAAGAATATAGAAGTACTCTTAGGACAACTATGGGAGAAACATAATTTAGCTTGGTCCATGAGGTTGAAGTAGTGATCCCAATGGAGATATTACAAAAGACATCCAGAGTTATGACCTACAAATTGAATAATGACAATGGTTCAAGGTTATAAGGCCTCAACACTCTTGAAGTGAAGAGACAATAGGCTTATATCAAAAAGTAGTGCTGCAAAGTAACAATGGTAGAAACGTATAATAAAATAGTTTGTCATAAAAACTTCTAGTTGGATGACCTAGTGCTAAAGAAAGTTGAAGCTTTCAAGCATGTCGGCAAGTTAGATCCTACTTTGGATGGTCTATATCGAGTGGTCACAGTGGTAAAGAACAACTCACACCAACTAAAGGACTTAGATGGCAATGAGCTACCAAGACCATGGAATGTTATCAATCTACGAAAGTTTTATGTGTAGCATCAACCTTGCAAGAAATAAAATGTCATTTTTCACTCAACAACTATAAATAACTACCTTCAGATTGTCTCTTTGAAAAGCTTACAGGCCATCTTTAGGCTACAATTGTATAATACTTGAGTTCGACCATCCTCAAGTTGAAACTTGTCTATTGGCTACCATTTTTATAATAATTAAGTTCAATTACCCTTAGGTCAACATCTATCTCCAGGTACCTTTAGGCCTATGAAATAAACCAATTATCAGTTATCGAATGTTGCCTTATCTTAGCATAACAAGGAAACTACAATTTATCACCTTAGGTACTATGTTTACTTCCCAACTTCTAGACTAAATAAATATATTGTCAAAGAAATAACTCTCCACACTTATTGACCATTCTATAAATGCATTTCTCGATAAGTGTCATAAGGGGTAGGGAGAGAGGCATGCTAAAAGAAAAAAAAATAGAGGCACAAGTATTAAGCAAAAATAAAAGCTCTTCATTATGATTTTGGAGGAAAACATATGAGTGAAATAGCATCCATGAAGTTTTTAAAGTTGAAGATTGAACAAAACCCACACATCTTAGAATTCTATATAAAGCTTAATCACTTGGAGATTTAGGATATCAAGCTTAGATATTTTGTTAAGTTGAAATCTTTCATCACGTAGCACACACCCTCAAGTTGAGGGACTCTTTACAACTCTTCAAGGTCAGCAACAATAAAGGGACCAACATGGTAGATTTTCTTGTCCACAATCTCAACCTTTGAATTGACTAAGGATTTGCACGGCCTCTCAGTCCTCCCAACTACCCTCTCTTCTATGAACTTTGCAATAATGAGAGGGATGAAAAGGTACTCAGTCAGCTTAAAAGCATGGATCTTCTCCTCAAGGGTGGGTCCATTTGGATTGAATCGGTGCTAGGCATGTGCATCATCTCGTTGATATCTCGATGGAATAGCTACGTATTAAACACTTTCTAGTTGACCTTCTAGGAAGGTCCCTTATCGAGCTTACTTTTCTCATTGCTAATAGTGAAGAAATAGGGCTTTAGGAAAGAAAGTGTTAGAATAGTAGCCCGCAACCAATTAGATTAGCATGTGAAAACTATTTCACTTGTGAAATAATCTTGATTGAATGATATTTTTGTTAAATGGCCATCTTTATCTTATACTTATTATACTTTACTCGCATTTGGTTGAAGCCCATAAATCATACAAGACTTGGGACTTGGTCACACATATGATGGTGATCATGACACAATTATCCATAGTTATGATTTTAAATATTCCAAGTCATAAAATCTTAAGAGATAGGACATCTAAGATTCGGATAAACTTATACTCATCATGTATATTCCAAGGAGTTGGATGTTACTTCATTTCATGAGTGATCTATGTTAGACATAGATACATGTTAGTAGGTGCTTATTAGAGAACAAGTTCATTGAAGACCCGCCTAGAGAATCTACTAGATAGGTGAAGTGCGACGTTGGTAGTGGCAAGTTCTTCAACTTATGCTATTGCATATAATTAGTCTTTGGACCTAAGGATCCATGGTAACCTTGTGTTTAGGTTTTTATGCTTTAACTCTTCTCTGATCACATTGCAGGTCATTCAAGATTGAGATTAGATATGGGCTACTTAAGCATAGAGGTTTTTGATATCCAAGATGTGGTCCATCTCCTTGTTATTGTGAAAGATGAGTGCATCTCCTATGTATTCCATAATGATCAATTCTAAAAATTCTTTGCTCAAGGTAGTACGATAATTTGAAAAAGAAGTTTTTCAAATTTGAGTTCATAAAGGGGAATCAAACATTTGAATGTAGAAACATAGTTATCAAGGCTATTGGGGAGCTGACAAATATCTTGTTCTAGACTTCTTTTAGGAGATAGGAGATGGAAGGACCTTATTTACATGGCAAGCATAAAGCTAGAATAGTTCATCAAGAGAAAATTCATTCATCTAATTAGTCAAGCTCCATGGACTTATTCCTAGACATCGACTATGGAGATTGGGCACCTATGGAGATTGGGCCCCCTTCAATTAATAGAGATTAATTGGAAGGGTTGTTAGTTAAAAGGAGTTTAAATAAATATGAATATTTCATTATTCAAAATATCACAATGAGTTGTGAGCTTATATCCAATTAATGGATAAACCTAATGAATTACACATAAAAGCCTATAGGAAGTTCTTACTTGATGAAAGGAATTTTCTAAAGAGTTAGAAAATTCAACCTAGGCACTTTCGGGGAGAAAACAACTAACTATTTTCCCGGCTGGATTAATTTAATTATTAAATTAATCAAAATAATTTAAAGAGCTAAATTAGACCAATTAAATTAAGGAGTTAACTTAATTGGTACCATATAACAATTAATTACTCAAGTTAACTTGAGAAGTCAAGTTAATACCAATTAACTTAAAGAGTTAAGTCAATTGACTTAAGAAGTTAAGTCAATTTAAGTAATTAAATTAAAGACTTAATTTAATTAAAATGAGAATTTGGATTTTGGAGTGAAATCAAATGAAAGAGTTCATTTGAATTTAATTAGAGTTAATTTGCATATCATTTCATAAGAAGAATATAGATGTTAATAAAATATAAATGCATGTGAAATTCAAATTCATATGCAAGTTGGCAAGTTGGCCAACAAGCATGGGAGGTGTAATGTCAACTTGTATCCTCTCTGCCCTCTATAAATAGCCATGTGGCGATCCATATGATGGAGATTCCGTGCATTCTCCATTTTCCTCTAAAAAGTGTGATATTCATGTGTTAAAGATTCACACAAACTAAATTCTCTTCCTCTCCTTTTCTTTTCCTAAAACCGCTACTCCCTCACATTCTTCCTCATCTAATCTAGCATATTTGAGGTTGAATTAGAGCTTGCCTAAAGTGTCTAGACTTTATCATTAGAGGTCCAACACTTGAGAGACTTAGAAAAAACTTGATAATCCATTAAGAGGCTTATTTCGGATGATCAATTGGAGGATGTAGGATCTGAATTTTTTAGCTGATTTTTGGTCTACAACTTGCTACTTTAGATTTGAATTGGTGGTCCAAATTTTCCACTTTTTGGAGCTTGGGAAAGGAAGCTTTTGAAGCTTGTCGCTGCTGAATGTTGATCTACCATTGGAGAAGTCTTTGGTGTGATCTCATTTGATCCTTTGTTTACTAGGACAAAGGTGAATTTTTCGCAACTAGATCCTTATTTTGAGCATGAATAAGATCCTTGGAGTGAAGTTGTTTATTTATATTTTGTCTATTTATGGTTTTATATTTTGGATTCTAAGCTTATTCCCACTTTCAGAGAAGAGGTCCACCTATCCAAGGGGCTCATAGGGGCCATCATCTTGTTTAAGTTGGAGAAAGGAAAAAATTCTATAGGATCTAGTAGGGGCTTGCTCAAATCTATCACTAATACCCCACAATAGCCTTAGAGTGCTGTTTGAAGAGGTACCCTCTTTTAGAGGCCTTTTGCTTTTAGCTTGCAAGGGTGAAGGGAGGAGGGGGCATGGTCTTAGAGGACTCCGTACTTTGACTCACCAATAAGGCACAAAGGGGTTTGGCCCTTAGAGTGGGCTACTTGCCTATTACATTTAGACATAATATTAAACCTACATATTAAAGAAAAATTGGGAAAATCATATATGGAGTTGGAGCACCAAAGAAAGTGAAGAAGATAAACCCTTACTTGTTAATAGAAAAGAATAGCGAAATCTGATAGAAGAGTTGGGTGTGCCAGATAGAAGAGCATAGGATAAGTCAAAAGAAAGTTCTAGGTGATGATAGGAAAAAAGACAAGTAATCTTTATTCATATTTATAGTGCCTAAGCAAGACGTTTGGTGTCTTTTTGAGGTGTTCTCGAAGGGCATGAAAAACTCTTAAATGAGCTTGCATTATTAAAAACCTCCTAAAAATATGCGCCACACGTCCCATTCACCAAGTTTGAAAGATATGCATTTAATACACTTGGTGATCTTTTGCACAAAAAACATTATTACTTGTTAGAGCATAGGTTGTCTAGTGATAAGCTCATTGACATAGCACCTTCCAAGTTTGCAGGTCTAAAGAATTTTTGAAGACTTGCGAAACTTGGAGGTTGGGGAGCTGATGATATGGGGAGTTTGCTAATCCACCTTTTTATTCTGTAATGACCTATTAAAGATCCTCAATAAAACAAGTCTCGATCCGACCTCCAAGGCATAGGACCTCAACCTCTACTTGGGAGACAACATTTAATGCTAAACCATCGCCAATACCATTAGTCACTTTTTAGCTCAAAAGGATTACCTTTTCCTTGGGGCCATACAGAAAATTGAGTTACTATAGAGGATAGCCCACTGTGGCAGGGCCCCCACTGTTTATCTTAGATAAATAGTCTAAAGTACTCTTCCTCAGAGGAGGAAAAGGCAATCAAAATAAGGACAAAAAGGGTAATTTCCAACAGAAATCCATATGAAAATAGAGGAATCCACCTCACAAGAGATGAAAAAAAGAATAGGATTAGGATCTAAATAATAAAACCAAAAAAAAGAAAAATATAATCAAACTGCTCCACCCCAAGGATCATATTCATGCTCCAAATAAGGTTTTAGATGCAGAAAAAATACCTTTGTAGATCAACATAAAGGAAATGAAAAGATCACTATGATGAATACTTTAAAGGATGGTCTATACTTAGCAGAAGATGTCCACAGTTAGCCCTCTTCCCAATATCCAAAAATTGGAAAATTTGGCAGGCTATACCTCTATTAACATAGTGAATTACTACCAAAATTTTGCTGAAATCAAAAATCACTTGGTCACCCAAATCTACTCCTAAAAATCGATGCAAACAATGATCCACCAAGGAATTCTAAGTCCTTCAAGTGTAAGGTCTCTAATAACAAAGTCCACGCACATAAGGCAAGCACTAAATCAACCTAACTTGTACTAGATGAAGAGAGGAAGAATGTGATAAGAGGTGTTATTATGTGAATCTTCAACACATGAATATCACACTTTTGGAGGAAAATGATGAGTATGTAACAACCACTCCAAGTGGCTGGCTATATGGCCTACTTATAGAAGCCAGACAATGCTATCTAGCATCACATTTCCTCCCATGCAAGTTGACCAACTTGCCAACCTACATGTGCATTTGCATTTAATTAATATGTACATTTCATCTTATGAAATAAAATACTAATTAACTTAAAATTCAAATTCAAATGGACTCTTTCATTTAATTTTTCTCCAAAATCCAAATTCTCATTTTAATTAAACTAACTCTTTAATTTAATTAATTTGACTTAATTCCTTATGTCAATTAACTTAACTCTTTAAATCAATTTGTGTTAACTTAACTCTTTAAGTTAACTTGATTAATTAATTGTCATATGGCACCAAGCAAGCTAAAAGTGATCGGGAGTTTCTCAGCTGGTAGATTAGTCATAAATCAGCTTGTCAAATCTTTTCTTCTATTATGTCAGTTCTTAAAAGAACAAGATTTTCCTTTCCACACCCTCTCTAATCGAAATAAAGCGAACCTTTAGGCGAACCCCTACACTTGAACGTCTCCTGCTCATCTTTCTCGATCAAGAACAGGGGATATCATTTGTAAAAAATATTTATATACATAGTAGAGGTTTTTGACTTATGAAGAGGCTGGTGCTTAAGCTAGTCTTTAGACCTAAACACCTTCACTTAGTCTTAGACTTATAAAGTCCTAAATGAATAGGAACTTCTCTTGTTCACACTTCTGATCCCGCTTCAATGTTAAGGATAAGGTGATCTGCCAACATAGATGGCAAAATAGAAGAAGAAGAGGAGACTTTGCTAGGAAAGAATCTATTAACTTCCCTTGACATGTAACCCTCAACTCTAATAAGTAGAGGAAACCCCATAGTGGATAAGGTGGAAAAGGAGATAACTCCTTAAATTATTTTGATTAATTTAATATTTAAATTAATCAAGTCAAGATGACTAATTAAAGTAGTCACTTGTCCTTCTCCAAAAATGCTTAGACTAGAATTTTCTCACTCCTTAGAAAATTCATCCGATCAAATAAGAGCTTTCTATAGGCTTTTGTGTGTGACCTATTAGGTTCATCCATTTATTAGACATAGGCTCACAACTTAATGTGATATTTTGTATACCAAAATATTCACATTAGTTGAAACTCCTTTAAACTAATAACCCTCTCAACAAATTTCATTAATTGAAGAGTACTCAATCTCCATGGTTGATGTCTAACAACAAGCCCATGGAACCCAACTAATTGGATGAATTAATTATGTCTTGATAAACCATTATAGCTTATGTTACTATGCAAATACGATCCTTCCATCTTCTATCTCCCAAAAGAGGCTTAGGGCAAGATATATTCTGGCTCCCTAATAGCTTTAATAACTATGTTTCTACATCTAATGCTCAATTCCACTTTATGACCTCAACTTTGGAAAACACTTTTTCCAAATTGTCATACTACCTTACGCAAGGATTTCTTAGAATCGATCATTATAGAATATATATATATATCTCAACCCTAGATGATGTGCTACGTGATCGGAGAAGAGTCAAAGCATAAGGACCTAAATACAAGGTTACCATAGATCCTCAAGTCTAAGGACTAATTATATGCACTATTGTAACCTAGAGAACTTATCACTATCGACTTGCCACTACGGCTATCTAATGGATTCTTAGAGCGGGTCTTTAGTAAACTTGTTCCCTAAGAAGCACTCACTGACATGTGTCCATGTCTCACATTGATTGCTTATGAAATGAAGCAATATCCAACCCCTTGGAATAATTATTAATGTAAGTTTATTCGAATCTTAGATGCCCCTTCTCTAAAGATTCTATGACTTGGAACATTTAAAGTCACAACTAAAGAGATTTGTTTCATGATCACCGTCATATGCAAGACCAAGTCTTATAGTCTTATATGATTTAGGGGCATCAACCAAATGTGAGTTAAGTATAATAAGTAAAAGATGAAGATGGCCATTTAATGAAAAATATCATTTAATCATGATGGTATTACAAGTGAAATAGCATTACACACCAGTCTAATTGGCTCGAGGTACTATTCCAAGAAGAGGTATGCACTTCATTTTACATTTTACCTCAACTAAATTACCTTCGCCTTCCCCTACCTACTACAAACTTAAGCATTATAGAGTCTAAATAGAAAGCCACCTCATCAAGCATAACAGGGCTTTTGTGGAACTCTACACCACTTTTTAAGATAGGACCTCAACAATTACTTTAGATTTCTCCCTTTGATTTCTATATTTGCTCACCAGAAAATCACCACGTCAAAACTCTCCAAAATATCTTTTACCTAATTCTTCAAAACATGTATAAAAATTCATCACATTCTCCAATTCCAATTTTACATTCCCAACCACACTCTAAAAATTTATTTCTTTGAAACATTTATCAAAATCATTTCCAATACATAACCAAATATTCCCATAACTTTTCTAAGTAATTAGTCCAAGGTTTAAATTTTTTGTTTTTATCGAAGAGTTGGGATTTTTTGTGGGAAATTGATTTAAAAGAAGTCAAAGAAAGAGATCATACTCATCTAAGAATAAAGTTCTACTTTGTTTCTTTTACTCCTTTCCAATTCCTATATTTCCTCAGGTATGATGATTTATTTGTTTTTTGTTCTTTGAATCACTTATGAACTAAATCTTCTTTCTAAAATTATGAGTAAACCTTTTGGGTGAATTAATTTCTAAATTTTTTTCTTTGAATTTGGTGAATCCATAATTATTTCTTTTATTATGTTCCCATTTAACTTGCACTACAATAATTTACACTTTTAGTAACAAAATATTTCATTATGTTAACGCTTAAATTCGTTATCTTAAGTAATTGGTAACAAAACTTTGGTTACCAAAGTTTCGTGTTTTAAAGCCCGTCACTTAAAGTATTTATAATGAACATTTTGGTTTGTTACAAATGATTACCTTATGGCAACGAAACATGTCGTTTTCAAAAATATGATTTAGTAACAAAAAAAAATATTAGTTACAATAGATTTTTAGAGCTTAATGAGATATTAGTTACTAAAACATTTGCAATTTTATTGCATTTTATTTTTTCGTTATCAATACATAATATAATAATATTATTTATTTAATTAAGTATAGTTACTAATTGTTTATGTAACAAAATATTTGGTTACAAATAGTTAAATAATATTTTAATTCAAAAATAAGCATTTCGTTACTAATGGAATAGATAACTAAGAGTTTTGTTATGAAAGAGATTAAAAAGGTTTTGTTACATTTAGTAGTATACGTATTACATTAATTTTTTGGGCCTTAAGCTGTCTCAATTAACCATATACTTGGTCCACTTAGTATTTCCTTTTTTTCAAGGTTTGGTAGCTAGACCTGGGACATGTGCTAGAGATATCCCCATGGGCTGGGCTTTAGGATAGCTATATCTTGGCGCTAGGCTGCTAGTGGGTGGGCCAAATATTAACTGGGTCGTCTTCCCCATGGGCTGTTCCAACTTGTCGAAGCCTAATCTTAGGGTGTGACTTGCTGGACTTGGCACTGGATTGAAGGCTAGGCTTCACATCTAGGGCTGCCTGAATGGACCCAACATTAACTAGGCCATCTTCTTCATAGACTTCTCCAGCTAGCCGAAGCCTAATCTTAGGGCTTGATTGATGGACTTGGCACTAGATTGAAGGCTGGGCTTTGCAGTTAGGGCCGCTAGAATGGGCCAAGGCACGATGGATCTAGGCATGCTAGGCAATGGTACAATGGGCAACCGACAGATGGGTTGCAGAATACTGTGCCCAATGATTTTTGGGCTGGAGGGACCAATGCACATTAGACCTTGGCTTATTAAGCTTCTGAAAATGGAAACTTAAAGTCTGCTGCAAGCAGGACTTAGACTTGTGCCTATAACAAGGCATTTACCAACTTGGCTACAGCTAATAGTTGTTAATATAGATATGTGCATAGATACTTATACTTATTAAGTTTGGCTTGGCTCGTTTAACTGACGAGCTTGAACTATTCGCAAATTATCTCATCTCATTTATACCTTAGTTTTTAATGTAAATGAAATTAAATTATAAAAAATATTAGTTGAAAGGGTAAAATGTGTGAATTTTTTTACACTATTAAAAATAAGTTTTGAAAATCAATGATATGACATAACTAGTTTATTAGAATATTTTAGAATAATATTATTACTTTTAAAAATAAAATAGTAATTGCCATTTGAATAAATAAACTAAGAGTATCAAATAGTGAATTAAAAGAAATTTGTGATAATTGTATAACGTAGCTGCATGAAGCAAAGAAATTTTATTACATATATGTATATATAAATTGTTAGACAAAGGAGTAATATTTTTGCATTGTGAATTTTGGGTAAAGAAAATACTATAATAATTCATTTCATTAATCAAAATATATAATATTAACAAACAAATAGAAATATAGGCTAAGCGGGTGTTTGGCTAAGTTTTTAATAAAAAGATATTATAAGAATTTTTTAAGCTTATAAAAATATCAAATTTTATCTTCTAAAATAAGCCTTGCAATGTATGAATAAAATAAAAATTTAAAATTCATATGGTCTAAATTATTACTGGATTATGTTCAAATTTTAAAAATAAGTGAATACGTCTTTACATTTTGTAAAAGAGCTTATAATATAAAACACTTTATTTTAGAAATTTCTAAAAAAGTATTTATCAAAAGTAATTGGCATTACATATATAAATTAAAAAATTATGGACAAAACCCTTTAAAGTAAAAAACAAAGGGCAATCTAATAAGCAAAAGAAGCAATATTATTAATTGCGGTGGTTTAGAAAAACTAGCGCGAAGTTATTCATTCAATGGCAGTAACATTAACTGTCATCATTTATTTTGAATTCTCTGGCATTTTTTCAAAATCGCTACTAAATGGCTAATTTAGTGGCGGTTTAGATAAATCGCCGCTTAACCACTTAACCACTGTCAAATTAATATTTTGCGATAGTTGAGACAAATTGTCACAAAATATATGCCACGATTAACTTATTTTCTTGTAGTGTATATATATGTATATAAGTATGAATAAAAAGTTATATTATATATTTTTATAAATATTAAATATTATTTAATTCGGATTGAATAAATAAAAAAATAGATAAAAATAAAAATAATTTAAATTTTATTGATAAATTAATATATATACATGTATATTATATATGTGAATAAGTATAAATAGAAACAATAACTATACATGCATGAATAATTAGAAAGAAAAAAGATAAAAATAAAAATTATTTAAAATTTTATAAATAAATTTATATATATAAATATGTATAAAATGAGAATATATGAAATAATGAGAAATGAGAAACAATGATAAATTTATATATATATATATATATATACGTATAAAATGAGAAATATATGAAATAATGGCAGAAGAGAGAAATGAGACTAAAAGGAAAAGAAAAGAATGAAAAAAGGAAAAAAAATAAAATATGATAATAAAAAGTTATTTAAATTGAATTGTAAATATGTGAAATGATTAAGAGTAAATTGGTTTTTTTATGTTAAAATTATGTTAAATGGGCAACTAATGTGAAGGGGGAGGCAGTGTGCATGGTTTTATAAAACATAAGAAAGTTATTTTGTGTATATATATATATATATATATATTTACAGGAGGGTTTGATGCTTATTTGATAAATCATAGGGGGTAAATTGCAACTAGCCCAATAAAATTGTTACTATTTCAATAGAGCCCTTACTTTTTTTTTTTTTTGCTAATGTAGTGTTTGGTTATATTAGAAATATTGCATTTTTGGTCCCATTGGATGGGGCGTTTGCACTTTTGGTACGTAGGTTGACACTTATAGGACCAAAAATCTAATTTTTTTAACACATTTGGGACAGTACCTCAACTTCTATTAGTGTTTGGGCAAAATCGTTAAATTAAAAAAATTAATTACCCAATAGCCCCAAATATTTGATTTATTTATAAAAATTCCACAAACTTTGAAATGCCTAATCAATCTTCATTAAAATATTTTTAAAAAATTACAAAACATTTAGAAATATAAAACACAAAATCCTCATAAAAAAATTAAAAATTTTATATACCAATATAAATATCATATAAATATATAATATCAATATAAATATATACATATATAACCCACCCCCAACCCTACACCACCAACCATGGCTAGCAGCCGTTTAGCCATGGCTGACTCTAGAAAAATGGCTAGCAACTAGATCTAGCCACTAGCTACAGTTTGTCATAGCTAGAGGTTGACCATGGCCGACCGTGGCCTGGCCTAGAGGTTTTGAGGAGGGGGTTGGCTGGAAGAGGTGGGGTGGGTTGGTGGGTGGAGAAGGAGCAAATATATATATAAATATGCATGTATATACGCATTTTTACCTATTTATTTGTTGTTAATTAATAAATTTTAATCAAAATAGCCTAAATTGATTTTTTACTTATGTTATTTATTTAAAATCATTACATTATTTTGTTCAAAATAACTAAAAATATTTATTTATTTAAAATTATTAAAATTATATTGTTAGGATAAAATTTTAGATTTTATTTTTATTTAAATTTTTTATTTTGATTAATAAATAAATTTAATTTTTTTTACTTATATATACACACACATCAAGGTCTCATAGGGTTCAAACTCTTGATCTCACACATTTTGACTTATTTATTTTTTATTAATTAGTAAATTTAATGAAATTAGTTTAAATTAGGGCTTGTTTGTTTATGAATTGGAGCATTTTGTCAAAATATTTTAGCATAATAGTTTTTAAAAAATGGGGTTGGAGAATGTGATAGTTGTTTATTTGTATTTTGAGTGGTAGTTGAAAAATGAATTGGAAGAAAAATGTTTATTTACTCGTGATTTAGGAGGAAATAAGTATCATATCAATAACGTTTTAATTGAGCTGGTAGGGTGAAATTAATATTTTAAAATTACTATGTTAGTATGATATTTTTAGATTTTATTTTTATTTTTAAATTATTTATTTTAGTTAATAAATAATTTTGTATACTTAATAAATATATTCAACTTAGTCTAATTAAATTATTTTAGATATGATTATTTTTTAAAATTATTGAGATGTAATTTAAAAACAAAATCATATTAATCAAGAGATGGATTTGATTTTTATTTTTATTTTATAATTAATAAATATGTTTAATTAAATTTGATTAAATTACTTTAGATATGTTGATGATTTTAAATTTTTATTTTTTAATTCAACTTCAATTAAAAGATTATTTAATATTTAGAAAAATTATTAATAAAATTATTTAAATTTATTCTAAGTAATTTAAATAATATTAAAGTTAAACCCCCATGTTAAAGTTACAAATAAGTCTAAGGGTATTTTTTTCTAAAAAATAATCAAAACAGCTTTTAAAGAATATTTTTGAATTTTAATATAAATATTCAACCAATGTCTACAAATTTGTTAAGGATGCTAATAGTTCTTCAAAAATTTAATTAAATATATGGGCATAAAAACTAATTTTGTTAAACTTATAACTATATTTCTAGCTTTATATTACAATGTCATGAATATTTTAAAATAATTTCAAGTTTCCAACTATATTGAAGTTATCCAAGTTGATCAATTTCAAAACAATTTGCGTTAATTAAGTGTAGAAAATTTTCAATAAATGCATGTTCAAATTGTCCACATCAATATTTTATTAGTACATAATATTTTAATTTTTAAAATGAAATAAATTACACATAAAGACTAAAGTTTTTAGAATTTATAAACAATTTTTTTAAAATCTTTTTGTTCAAAACAATGTCCTAATAAATAGCAACAAAGAATAGAATTAAATTTTTAACCCCCATAATAATTTGTCATAATTCATCTTATAATATAAGATAAAATATATAATTTTTGTATATACTATTTATACACAAAATGGAGGGAGCAACTAAAATTTGGAGGGAATAAAAAAATAATAGGGGAATTCATTTTTGGAGGGAAACTTATTTTTTGAAGGAAATATAATATGTAGACCAACAAATTCTTAAGAACAATTTGTTTAAATTCATGAAAGTTAATAATCATTACATGTAATAATATACTTTATGTTAATACTTTTTTTGCACTATATTAGACCACGAAAGTTATTTTCATTTTAGCAATTTATATAGTAAACCATACACACAATTAATATATAAATATCTATAAGTTATAAAGATCTTTGATTGGCCAAAACAATGATTAAAAAGCTAAATGTAACATTAACAGGTTTAACTTCAAGAACCGTTTTCTTTTCATTAAGTACTATGGTAAACTAGATTTCTTTCTTTTTTTATTTTTTATTTTTTCTATTTAGGTATGTAACTTTTAACTATTTAGTTTAAGGAGTTTTTAGAATTTTTCTAAAAGAATATTTTAATAAATTATAATAAAAAATTAAATTCTTTAAGCACCAAAATTTATATGTCCAAATTATGTGTTATTTAACTAATTTAACTATAATAGAAATTCATTTAATAATTTAAAAAGTCACATGTCAATTCATCTTATTATCTAAGATAAAAGAAAATAAGTTTGCTATAAATTATTTATACAAAAAAACGGAGCTAAATTTAGAGGAATCGAAAAAATGAAGAGAATTCATTATTAGAGGGAATCAAATTTTTGGAAGAAATCAAGTTAAATTATTATGTCAAACTAATAAAAACAATTTTTAACATTTTTTATGGGCCAAATTTTGGAGGGAATAAAAAGTTGGAGGGAAACAAAATTGCATTGCCATCGAAATTCAGTAACAAAAAACAACTGATTACAATTTCTCTTTAGCCAACTTTTGAATCAAGGAAATTTTGGTGGGAATATAAATTAATATTACATAAAATTGGTAAGCAAAGAAATTGTTGCTATTGCTAAAGCCCAATTCTTAAAAAGAGATTAGTTCAAACTCGTCAAGAAAGTTCAATTTACTAATTAACTGCAAAATTGGTCAAGCCAATTTAATAAAAAAGAAGTTGGTGAAACCCAATTAGCTAAAGTTTTAAATTAATGTGAAGACTAATTCATGAAGAAAGCCCAATTCACTAGTGTTCTAAAAAAATTGGCCTTAAAAATAATTAGAAAAACAGTTGGTGAAGCCCAATTAACCAAATATATAAATTATGTTAAGACTAGGTCACTAAGAATGCCTAATTTACCAACCCACCGAAAAATTAACAAACTTAATTAAAAAAAATAAAAAAGTTGGTGAAGTATAAATTGATATAAAGCCCAATTCATTTAAAAAGTTGTCAAGCCCAATTATTAAAAAAAAAAAGGTAATTGGGTGAAACCAAATTAATCAACTCTTTAAGTTAAGAAATAGGCCAACTATTATATAAAGTCCAATTCACTAATTTATAATTAAAAACATTAATAAAGTAACTCTTACAATTTATTAAAAAAATTTGGTGAAACACACTTATTAATTAAAAAATTGAAAGAGTATAATTAGGAGTGTAAATGAGCCCAGCCAAGCTCGAATCTAGTAGGTTCAAGCTCGGCGGGCTCAGCTCGTTTATTAATTCACAAACTCGAACTCAAGCCAAGCTTTGTTAAGCCTAAAAAACCAAGCTCAAGCTCAGCTTATTGAAATAAACGAATGTTTGGCAAGCCTTATCAAACTTGGCTTGATAAAGCTCATTATAGAGAAGCAAAAAAGCTCAATTCGTTAAACTCGAATAAGCTCGAACTCAAGTTCGTATAGGTTTGAATTAACTAGAGCTCATTTAGAATCAAAACAAAATAATATTGTTCTATGTTTTTCTAAAAGTAAAAAATTAAATTATTATTATTATTATTGTTATTATTATTGTTATTATTATTATTATCTTTATAGATATTATTATATTGGCCTAGATTATAATTATATATGTGTATGTATGTATAATAAAAAAGCTCATTTAGAGTCATGAGCTTTTCAAGTCAAATATTATTGAGCCCAGCTCTACTTGTTTGACTGACAAGCTCGAGCTCAACTCAGCTCAAGCTTGAAAAAATCAAGCTGAAAATAAGCTTTCATCGAGCTGAGCTCGAATCATTCGCGAATCGTCTCATTTCATTTACAACCCTAAGCTCAATAACCAATTTTCAAATTATTATGATAAAAAATTGGTGAGATTTAATTCTTAGACAAAGCCCAATTAACCAATTCACTATAAATTTTGGTGAAGCTCAATTTTAAAAATAAATTAAAGAAAACCAATTAACTAATTCTTTAAGTTATTGTCAACCCTAATTCTTAAACAAAGAAAATTAATTCCTTGAAAAATAGATGGACCTAGATTAATAGAAAATAAGTTTATAAAACTCAATTAATTAATTCTTTAAATTAGTATTAAATGCAATTATTAAACATATAAACTAATTTATTATAAAACTAGTAAATTCTAATCAATAAAATAAAAGTTACGAATGCCCAGTTAATGTACTTAGTCAAAATTTGGTCAAGCTTATTTCTCAAGATGAAAGCCTCACTCACAAGTTAATCCACTTGTAATTTGTTCATCATCAAATTCTTAAAAGGAAAAGAAAAAAAAAAAAGAAACTCAATAATTTATTCACTAAAAGGTTTGCTCAAGCTCAATTCCCTCAAGAAAGCCAACAAATCGTTTAGTCAATTCAAATTTGTTGAAGACCAACAATTAAAACAAAGCCCAAATCACCAATAAGTCACTATAAATTTAGTCAAACATGTGCTCTTGCATGATCATATTTTTGCACCAACATGTTTTTGATGCCATTGCGGGGAGCTTATGAATATATTGTTTTTGCTAATATTATTTCTAAGCACTAAGAGGGTGTTTGGGTGAGCTTATAAGCTCCTCGAAATATTTTATAAGATGTATAAGAGTTTATAAATTGATAAAAAGTATTTAATAATTTTAAAAAAAAAGAGCTTATAAGATCCGAAAATAAGATGTTAGGAGCTTATAAGTGCTTTTAAAAAAAAGTAAGGAGGCTCTAACTTATTTTTAAAATCCCAACAAGCTCCTTTATTTTTAATCATTTTAATTACAAAATTGACAATATTAACATCTTATAAGCTTCAAGATTTTATTTTATCCAAACACTTCAACAGCTTATTTTAAAAATAAGATCTAACACCTTATAAACTTCAAAAATATCTTATAAGATGTAAAAGCTTATAATTAACTAAATGATTAATTAGAAAAAATCCCTAATCCTATTTTCATTTTAGTGTTCAGTCCCCATTTGAATTTTTATGCACTAAACTCCCCACTTTTTCACAAAAATTAGGAATCACTCTCTATCTCTTAGAAAGACCTATATACCCTTGTATTTGGAAAAAACAATAAAAATACTTGAGAATGCGTTTCTATAATCAAGAAGAACTCTTTACTCATTTTTTTTGTGCCTGAAAATGACTTCTCGAGGCGCGAAAACAAAATGGTGCAAAATCATTCTTCCTTCGCCATTGACACGAGAACGAGAGAAGAAGAAGTGAAAAGAAAATAGAAAAAAGAACGACACCAAAATTTCTGCCATTTTTCTGCAACTATAGAAGGAAAAACATCTACAAAAAGAAGCTGAGTGCAAAAAGAAATGAGCAAAAGAAACACAGGTATGTTTTCTGAACTTGCAGTTTCAAATGTTAGTAATTTTTCAGTGTTTAGGGTTTTTATTCATTTTTTAGTCGTTAAACACTTGGACCAATTTGATATACATATGATTTTTGTTGTGAGATGGGAAGTTTCTAATTTGTACTTGAAAGGTATGAAAGTTGAACTTTACCTTTTCGGGGTTTATACTTCTTTCTACCTAAAATTATATTATGGTGAAATTATATGATAAAACTATCTAAAAGCGGTAGTGTATTATTTGTGGAAGAGAACATCCAAGCTTGCAGTACACATTAGGCAAAAGTGTAGTATATGATCTGTGTAACTACAGTACAATTTAGAAGCAAATGTAGTATAAAATATTCAATCTTACAATACAAATTAAGAAAAGTCTAGTATATAACCTGCAGTACATTTTAGAGCAAATGTAGTATAAAATATTTAAGCTTGCAGTACACATTATGAAAAAGTCTAGTATATAACCTGCAGTACATTTTAGAAGCAAATGTAGTATAAATATTCAAACTTGGAGTATACATTAAGCAAAAGTGTAGTATATAATTAGTGTAACTGCAGCACATTTTAGGAGCATGTTTAGTACAAAAATATGCAAGCTAGTAGTATACATTAAATGAAAGTGTAGTATATAATCTGTATATCTGCAATATATTTTAGAAGCAACTGTAGTATAAAATATTCAATCCTGAAGTATACCCTAACTGAAAGTGTAGTACAATATATTATATATTTCTGAAGTACATTTTAGAAGCATCTGTAGTACATAACATTCAAGTTGTCAGTACACATTATCTAAAAGAATTAGTTTATTATCTATTTATATACTAACTTTTCTTTTTCTAATTGCAGCCAAGCCAAGACATTATGAGATCTGCTCTCATTGCTCCCCTTAATTTTTTCAAAGTAAATTGGATATTGTAAAGTCCAAGATGGGGTCAACACATTTTGATGCATTGAAGAAGACCCCTTTTTATATATACATACATGGATATGCTTAAGTTAAGTTCAAGCTTTATTCGGCTTGAAGCTATACTGAAGAGGTTTAACCCAAAAAGGCTGTCATTTAATTTTTTGGAGAAGGTTGAAGTTCCTTTTTTTGCAGCTGAATTTTCTATGGTTTTATGGTTGCCATATGTGGGGCAATCTGTGGATATAACATTGACGATGACGTCTTCAACCTTTGACAGCCTTTTTTCTTAAACGCTACAGAATATTACTAGATCTGAAATAGCTAAAACGTTTGAGGAGTATGTATATAAGGATAGTGAGGAAGACTTGAATAATTTTTGTAGGTTGTACATACTTTTTATTTTTAATTATTTTCTATTTCTAATACAAATTATTGGACTCCATGATTTCTCCTACCATACTTGGATAATTTATCTAGAGTTAGTCTATATGCATGGGGCATAGCTGCATACAATTTTCTTATCCAATATATGAAGAACCATATAGGAGTAGGTGGAGAAAAAACCAAGAAATATATTGATGGGTGCATAGTTGGTTTGATGGTAAGTGTCTGCTTCATTTTTCTAACAACATTGCTTATATTTATATTCAAGTGAGTATAATTTTTTGATTTATAAATGACAGGCATGGGTCTATGAACACATCCCTTCACTGGCTTCATCAGTGAGTTTGTTTGAATTTCCCCACTTTTACCGATGGAAAGATAGCAAACTCCCACATAATGTGGAGGAAGCAAAGAAAAAATTGAAACAAATTACAGCAGAAATAGTAATAATTGTAATAATTCATTGTTAACTTTTTGTATAAGAATTTGAATTTGATAATTATTTTCATTGTAATAGGTTGTAGCCCTCAACCTTGCTCCAAAGGAGTTAAAATTGGCAGTTTTGATCAAGAAACCAGAGGCTGCCAGTACTGCTATCAGTCAAGTCCATGTTTGTGATCATATAGTATATGAAGCAATTATTGCAGCTAAAGTTGAAGAAATTAAATCATTGAAAGAAAAAATTGCTTCATTCGATATGATGGCAATGAAGGAGCAGGGTGAGAAGGAGCATCTAGTTGAGCACAAGACTGAGAGGGAAGAGCTTGAAGAGGGAGCTGGTGAGTTTGTGAATGAGGGAGTTACTTGATTTGGTAGATGATGCACAAAA
>JACGDI010002884.1:7121-26989 GCA_014898725.1 Jacaranda copaia
GGATCTTTGTGAATCAGGGGCTCACTAAGATTTGCCCACTTCCATAAATTCAGAACAAGAAAAAAGAGAAAAATAACGTAACAGAAAGAAATTATCAGATGGCCCTTTCATTTGTTTGTCCTGAGCAAGAATAGAGCTAGAGGGGCATGATATGATTTTTGATCAGGAGGAGAGTCTCCTAATTCTGCAGTGGCTTTTTATGCAATTCCTGCAGTGAGATTTGCTGCTGCAAGAAAGATGGAAAAGAGGGCTCTTTGGTATTTTGCCGTTACTTGTATTGCTCTCTCCATTTTCTTGAACTCAAGTTTCGTTCTTTGCCACCCCAGAGATCCTTTCAAGTCCATATTAGGTTAGTTTGGATAAATCCTTTATCATATTCTTGAGAGTTCAGTATTTTGATGCTGTTCTTGGGGATTTTTGCAGCTCTGATGGGATGGTTTGTTGTAATTCTTATTCTTGGAGTTGTTACTTTTGTGATGTTAATAGGAAGTTGTTGAATTGTGGTGTGCATTTCCTTCGGTTATTCGTTAATTAATTTTTTTATCTTGTCCTTTTGAAGTTATTAATGTTGCGTATTGTACGCTTTTCTTGGCAGATATGGATTCTGTATTTTCTGCTTTTGCCGGGTATTTATAGTGAAATGAGATGCGGAAATAGAAATCAGATGATTAAAATTTTAAGCATGAGTTTTAGTTCTTCATGGAATGAAATTCTTTAAAATGATTCCTCTATTTACAGAAAAGTGGAGATTTCATCTGGTAATTTAACTTTTGATTTGTATATCACAAGTGATCTTGCTTTTGGGACTTTTGGAATATTGATTTTACAGAGTGTTCTGATTTTTTGGAACATTTTTGAACTTTATAGTTTTATGCCTTTATTGTGATGTTTCTAGTCTTTTGTTAGTGCAATTTTTATGTGTTACTTCTTTTTGTTTGTTTCAATCCAAGTGTTAAATGTATGTAGGAGAAGAAAATAGGGGGTCTTGGAAGGATGAAATACTGAGTTCTAGTGGACAAGCTCCAGAACCTGCCAATGAAGTGAGCACACTTGTATTGGCAGAGAACAGGACAAAGAGACCTGACATTCTTTCTAGGTTTCATAAATACAGAGGTGGATGGGACATTGCGAATAAACATTACTGGGCTGTAAGCTCTAATCACCTTGCTTCACCGTGGGATTACTTTGTCTTTTTTAAATTTCTTGTTAATTTATCTCCACATGGGATTATGCTAATGTTAAGGATTTTGGTGTATATTTATGTTGAATGATTACTGGTTAATGTAGACATTATGAATTATGCCGTGTGTTTCCGTGTTTCTCCACGATGTGTACTCCTGGATTAGTACTGATTCAAAGTTGAAAAAATGTTGTGATGTTTTTCCCTAATACTTGTTAAAGGTTATTGTTTTGTTCACATGTTGCTTACTAGATTGTATGGCTAAATTAAAAGGCTTCAGTGCTGATCATAGAGATTGCATAACTAAATTAAAAAGGCTTTAACTGGTTAATATCATTCTCGCCTTAATACTTAGGCTAAATGTTAACTTCTTTTAAAGTTAATGATGAAGCTAGAAGCTTACCATCATGTTTTGACCATTGTCTCTACAGTCTGTTGGATTTACAGGAGCTGCAGCTTTTATTCTTGCTGTTTTATGGTTTATCTCTTTTGGTCTCGCTCTTGCTGTGCATTATTTCTGTGGATGGAAAATAAACATCAATGGTGAAGAATCAAGCTGGTCCCTGAGGATATGTCTTTTACTTCTTATTGTCTTCACCACTGCCGCAGCGTAATAATCTAAACTCACACCTTTACTTATTGGATGTCTCTGAGTTCTATGTTAGTTTTATTTCTATATCTTATGCTGTTTACTCTGCTAACTATCTCAAAGCAACTGATTGTTCCTTAATCTACTGTCTTTGTCACCAGGGTTGGATGTATTTTACTTTCTGTAGGACAAGTCGAATTTCACAGTGAAACATTGCATACTCTGAACTACGTTGTAAATCAGTCAGAGTATACTGTCCAGACACTGAGAAACGTCACGGAATATTTGTCGCTGGCAAAAACTGTTAGCGTGGCCCAAATTTTCCTCCCCTCAGATGTCAAGGATGATATCGACCGATTAAATGTGGACTTAAATACTGCAGTAGATACATTGGAGCAAAAGACTGATGAAAACTCGAGCAAAATCCGGAAAGTCTTTAATGCAGTGTATGATTTTATGCTATGATAATGTTTTTTAGACTATCATCTTTTGCGCGCATCTTTTAGTGTTGACGACCATTTGCTTATTGTAGGCGATCAGCACTGATCACAGTCGCAGCAGTGATGCTTCTCATATCTATTCTAGGTCTTGGTATGTATTGTTAGACATCTTTTATCCATTTATTGGCCTTCTTGCCTTTCCTTTTTAGCTCACTGGCATGAACTTTTTCATTACAGTGCTGTCTATCTTCGGCCATCAACATGCAATACACATGTGAGTCTCATATTTTGATTTACTATTTCATTTTACGTTTGATCATTCAGTTCTTCTTCAGTTTTCTCATAATCATATCCATGCAGATTCATCATCAGCGGATGGCTACTAGTTGCAGTTACATTCATCCTTTGTGGAGTTTTTGTTATTCTGGACAAGTAATATTCCTAGTTTTATGTAGATATGCATTTCTTGTATATGTAAAGGCTTCTGTGGGCTTAATCGTCTTCTTGTGTGTGTTTTTAGCGCAATTTCTGACACCTGCATGGCCATGGGAGAATGGGTGGAGAATCCTCATGCAGAAACGGCTCTCAGCAACATCCTGCCTTGTGTCGACCAGAGAACGACAAATCAAACCCTGTTCAAGAGTAAACAAGTGATCAACGATATTGTGAATATGGTCAATGGATTTGTAGGCTCTGTCGCCAACTCCAACCCACCTCCCCAGGCCACTTCTAGTTACTATAACCAATCAGGTCCGCTTATACCTCAACTCTGCTATCCATACGACTCCCAGCTGCAAGATCGCCCGTGTTCGGCCCAAGAACTTCATATGGAAAATGCTTCCCAGGTAAGCCGACTATATAGCTTCTATACTCCCAATTTTTTGTTCTATTGTGCACTTTAATATGTTCTTTGTTGTAAAAAGATTATCAAGAACTGCATATACAAGCTAACTTTTTTATGGATACAGATTTGGCAGAGCTATACGTGCACTATATCACCAAACGGCCTTTGCAGCAGCATTGGGAGGTTGACTCCCAACATGTACACGCAATTGGTGGCTGCAGTAAACGTCAGCTATGCTCTTGAGCATTACACCCCTTTGCTATTAAATCTTCAAAATTGTAACTTTGTACGGGATACATTTCGAAACATCACCTCAAGCTATTGCCCCCCACTAGAGCACTATCTTCGGACTGTAAATGCAGGATTAGCTTTGATCTCAGTGGGAGTTATGCTGAGTCTTGCTCTGTGGATACTGTATGCAAACCGCCCCCAAAGGGAGGAAGTGTTTGCTAAGCTTTCTTCTCGAATAAGAAGCAGCTGCAGTGGGAAGACGAAGCCCAGAAGTGAGAACCATACAACATCGGCAAATACAACTCCAAGATATAGAACTTAGATTAGACTTCATAGACTTTTATGGTAGGAAAGCGGTAGAAGAATTCTGGGATGAATATGTCCCTTTTCTTGTTAGCCGAACTTGGAATGGGGCGAAGCACCATTCAAGTTCTGGGCTGCTAGACATTATATTCATCGAATTTCCAGCTGTATGTGTATATTAATGGCTGTTATTTGTTAGAATTTTGCGTAAGTTATCATATTTTATATGAATTAAATTAAATTGCATATGCTAACCTCTAAGCAGCAAAGGAATTAGAAAAACTACACTGTGCAAGTTCTTCCTTGAGGTTGTTGCCTAATTTTTCTTTTGTTTTCTTTTTTTTTTTTATTTTAATTTATACATATTTACATCAAGAGTTTGTTAGAATTTGAATTTATGATTTCACACTTTATATGCGGGATATATGTCATTGAATCGATGATCACTTAACATATTGTTGTCTAACTTAGAATTTATTAATTTGGTCATATTTCATGCTAAAGAGGTTGTGTTATTGTATACGTTCTGTGTGAAATAGATATACACAAATATTGCACTATTATATATAAAATGCATGATCCTAATTAATTAAAAAATGACATTAACAACATAAGTTAGGGGGACATAAAGTAATGAATAAAATAATCAATTAGGATGGCTTAATATAGCTATTAATATCATATATTATAAATTATAGTAATCTGATTATTTGTAGATTATAAGACTATCATTTGATTGATTAATTTTAACACTTTAAATTAATAAATACATTTTATGAAAATTATAAGAACCAAAGACGTACAACTATAACAGCACATTGTACAACAAAGAACACCCAATTTAGAGGTGTAAATGAGATAAGACAATTTGTAAATGGTTTGAACTCGGTTAGATAAAGCTTGATCTTTTCAAGTTCGAGTTGAGTCGAACTCAATAATATTCAATTCGAAATGATCACGAACCTAAATGTGTTTATATATATATGCTCATATTTAATTATAATCTAAACTCATATAATAAAATTTATAAAAATAAATAAATAATAATAATAATAATAACAACAACAATATCAATTTGATTTTTTATTTTAGGAAATATATAATAAAATTATTTAAAAAATATATAATTATAAATTTTATTTTAAATTTAAATACGTTCGAATCTATCTAAATTTATAGAAACTCAAACTCATCCTTATTTATACAAATGAGCTTTGATACTTTGATATGACAAGTCTTATTAAATTAAATTTTATAAAACATATGAATCTTCATTTATTCTAACAATTTGAATTTGAATTTATTATTTCGGGGTCAAATTCAAATCTGCAAAAGTGCAAATTAATATATGGATTAAGTTTAAATTTATTAAATTCGGACTTAACCGGCTGGGCCCCGCTCATTTACGCCCATCGCATCCTCAGCGGTGGCAGTAATACTAGATGGTAAAGACGGACCTTCCTCTTCTGGGGTTCGCGTTGTGCGCACCCTTTCCCTTCACCATCGCCAAAACGGCGATCACCAATAAATAAAACGGCACCATTGATCCTCCCCTCACAAAACCTCTGCAAGATATATACTCATACGTTTTTGTATCTATATACATAAGCATAAGTTCCATGTCTTCTGCAACCACTATAACTTTGATAATCTTGACGCTGTTTTTCTATAGCAATGAATCAGTTTCAGCTCCGTTTGCGGCTGGATCTCGTTCGATTCTACGATCTATCGACGAAGGTAAAGCTGAAAAACAAGATTATGCGGTGGAGTTAAATGCCACGAATTTTGATTCTGTGCTTAAGGAAACCCCCGCTGCTTATGCCGTTGTTGAATTCTTTGCTCACTGGTCAGCTACTCCTCTATTTATTTTTTTCAATTATCTTTTGCCGTTCATTTTGTTGTTCTCGTAATGCTGTCGCTGTATTTTGTTAAATTAACCTTCTTTTGTTGTTATATTTGGACTGGGATGTTTAGGTTGACGAATGACGTGTTCAAGTTAATGTCTTTTTGTGTTTTTGTGTGTGTGTCTGTGTGGAGAGAGAGAGATGTGATGTAAATATGTAGGAAAGAAACAAAAAAGTTGCGTTTTTTGAAGGTTTTTGAATGGTCTAGTAGGGAAATTTTTGTCGTTGGTGTCGTTTGTCTTGGATGTATCTTTATGCATTTTTGTATGCTAAATAGTAAGTGTTCAAACAAAGCAAAATCACAGGCATGAATGAAGATAAATTCTGCTCAAAAAAGAAAAGGCATGATTTCAATTTGTATTTTCTCTTCGTTGTAGTGCTTGTGTTCGTAGCTCTTTTTAACTGAGAAAAGTAGGTAGTGGTTCTCTGGTTTGTAAAATGAGAAAGGCCTATTATAAAGAAAGAAAAAGCATGAGTTGACTTTTTCTGTGTGTTGTATGTTTTTTCTCCAGGCATATACATCTGCCACCGTGTGTATAGAGTTGCCAGTTTGTTCAATGACATTGTGGGAGCATTCATGTAGTTTAAGTTTGTATTTGCCTAAAATATTGTTCTTACCATCATTCCTTTTGCAGGTGCCCTGCTTGCAGAAATTACAAGGTATGTTTGGTTTCAAAACTTTTGTTATGTATTATCACATATTTATGGTTCTCATGGCGGAATCTACAATTTGAGCAGCCACAATATGAGAAGATTGCAAAGATTTTCAATGGAGCAGACGCTGCCCATCCTGGGATAATATTGATGACTAGAGTTGATTGTGCCTTGAAGGTATTAATGCTATGCTTCGTTAGGTTGTAATGAAAGAGAAGAACTCAGCTGTTTATAGAACAGTTAAGGGATAAGCAGTTATGCAGCTTTTGATGTTGTGATGGATGTATATTAGTATTCACTTTTTGACAATGTTGTCAAAGTGTAGCTTCTTGATTGTTTCTCCAATTTACTTGCTTGGCAGCACAGATAAATACTAATCTTTGCGATAAGTTCTCTGTCAGTCACTACCCTCTGCTTCTATGGGGCCTGCCTTCTAAGTTTGTGTCTGGCAGTTGGGACCCAAAGCAAGAAAAGAGTGGAATACGCTCTATTGATGATGGACGGACAGCGGATCGCTTGCTAAATTGGATTAATAAGCAAATGAGCAGGTATGGAACTTTTTCTTCTGTTGGCTTGCTGCTGTTGTTAAGTGGAAGTATTACTATGTTTTTGTTATCTATAAACTCATGCTGGCATTTGTAAATCACAAGGTCCATGAGTAGTCATGGAATGCATATAAAAGGCATTCTGTAATGTCCTGTCGCTTCCTATTCCTTCTTCTTTTCTACTACGATTCACATGTGCTTTTAGAAGTATGACAGCAGCTCATAGGTTTATATTTGTGCCTAGCGCTTGTTTTAATTTCATACATTGTTTTTGAACTTTATGTGTATTTACGTGTACAGCTCATATCGCTTGGATGATGAGAAATATGAAAATGATCAACTTCAGAAAAATGCTTCAGATATTGGACAGGTCCTTCTCAGCATGTTCTGAATGCTTAACTAAATTGATAAAATTTAACCTGTAACTATTATTTTCCTTACTGATTTATTGATGGATTTCTGGACAAAGATTGCACATGCTATTTATGACATTGAGGAGGCAACATCCAATGCTTTTGACATCATTATAGACCACAAGGTGATTATCCATGTTTTACTTCATTTTCTGCTTGACTATAACTTCCATCAATTTTGTTTAGCATATTGGTTCTTTTATTTAATGAATATTCCTATATAGATGATCAAATCAGAGACTCGAGCTTCGCTTGTGAAATTCCTTCAACTTTTGGTGGTACATCACCCATCTAGAAGGTCAGCATGCATGCTTTTCTTTTCTATATATTGGTGGCTGATGTGCTTCTTTATTCCTAATTCAGATTTGGATATTGTTTTTTAGATGCCGGCAGGGAACTGCAGAAATACTTGTTGATTTTGATGATTTTTCAGCCAACAAGATAGAAATTGCAAGTGGTGGCAAGAAAGGAGCAATCAGGAATTATCAGATTTGTGGAAAAGATGTTCCTCGTGGATATTGGGTGTGTATATCTGTTATTCAACCCTCTCTTTCTATGATCTGATTCCACTTTTAGTTTTATGTTATGTCTGTTGCTCCTACCACTGTTGAACTTGAAACATGTCTAGATCACTGTTACAATTAAGTTCTTAAGCAAGCCAAGATATCTTCTCACGTATAATGGTAAAAGAACAACACTCAAGGTGGGAAAACCCTGACATGCTGTCGGATATGTATTACCCAAATGTGTGTTGGCTATCAGATATTTGTCAGTAGATAGCTACTTCTTCCGTAGAGTTCATAGAAGAATGTAAAGAAAAAAGTGTTCATAATTCACTTTCGGCATAATGTTATTTCCACAAAATATCTATATGAGAAAGTACTTACATCCTTGCCTGAAATGCATAGTCCATTAAAATTCTATGAGACTTGCCATATGGTTTTTGTTATCATTTAACCCTTGCTATTTATGAACATTTTCTCCCCGTTTGTTTAAAATTTATATTTGTGTGGCTAAGCTATTCTTGTAGCATTCTTGCCTTTAGAGTGCCTATAGTATTCTCAAATTAAATCCTCGCTCAAAATATGAACTTGGGTTACTCAGAAGTCAGAAAGTCAACCTAGGGAACTATTAGAATGACAATAAATTGAATTGAATGTGGAACTGACATTTATCAAGTTAGATTCTAATCTAGCGAAGTTCCACTCTTATTGTTCTGGTTCTCCTTGTAACAGTGCTCTGGCAATGAATTTTCTTTGTAGATGTTTTGTCGTGGAAGCAAGAATGAGACAAGTGGTTTTAGGTAAGGCACATTTATTATTTATTCCTCAAGTACACTTTTCTCTTGAATTTTATTGTCACATAGTGAGTTTTCAGCATTACATGGAAAAATAAACTTGGTGGTAGATCTTGGCTTCATTTGGTTATTGAAAATTGCATGGTTGAAATATTTGAGATTCTACTTTCCATGTTTCCTATTAAACGTAGACAGCCCTTGCTGATTTTCCATAGAACTTGGTTCAAGAAAATTTTCATTATTAACATGTAGTTTCTAATGCAATTGTGCTGTTTATGGTTAAGAAAGTCCTAAGGAACATCTTGTAAATATGTGGTACATTAATCAAACCTGAAACCACCTTTGCCTCATTGACTGCATATTACATTACATCTTCTGCTAGATGTCTCTGGCAACAATTTAATTCTTGGCGGGTCTACAGCTCCATGCGCCTAAGGCAACTCTCTTTAAAACAAAGATCAAAATAGATGATAACCTCAAAATTGTTTAAGCATTCTTAACTGATTTTTGTTTCTTTTGCAGTTGTGGTTTGTGGGTTTTATTGCACTCGCTTTCTGTTAGAGTTGATGATGGAGAAAGCCAAATGGCATTTACTGCTATTTGTGACTATATTCATAATTTCTTCATCTGCGAGGAGTGCCGGCAACATTTTTATGCTATGTGTTCAGGGTAAGTTCAATGCAGCCATACCTCACAATATAATTAAAACTTGTCATCTTATTAATCAGTATTAAACTTGCAGTGTTTCCAGTCCTTTCAAGAAAGCACGTGATTTTGTTCTTTGGTTGTGGAATGCTCACAACAAAGTTAACGAGAGACTTAAGAAGGAAGAGGCGTCTCTTGGAACCGGTGATCCTGAATTCCCGAAAATCATGTGGCCTCCAAGACAGCTTTGTCCTTCTTGCTATCTGATTGGAAATAGAAAAAGTTCTGGTAACAATCGGATTCACTGGGATCATGATGAGGTCTATAGTTTTCTGATTGGCTATTATGGGAGGACACTCGTAACTCTATACAAGGATAAGGAACTTCTTGTGGAAAGGCAGGCTGATAGTGTGCTACTAAATGAGGATTTGGCAGTTTCAGCACATGCAGTTGTGGTTCCTGTGGGGGCTGCATTGGCGATTGCTGTTGCAAGCTGTGCATTTGGAGCACTCGCCTTTTACTGGCGTCAACGACAAAAGAGCTGGAAGTATAAGTACTATCTACACTCCTTAAAGAATATATGACTATATAGAGTATGGGCTCATTCATTAACAGATAAATCTAAAAAGGGTGAAGACAGATTTTTGTACTCTAGGGAGTTTGGTGTTCTCATTTATTCTCTTATACAAATGTTTCAGGCCAAGGAGACGCTGGAACTGATATATTTAACAGAATCTATACACCAACAATGAATAGAATTTATACACAAATGACTTCAGCCCTTGTGTCAGAGCAAGATGAAAGCTTTCAACAAGATAAGTCCACCCAAGTCTCTTTTCTACCTTTCTTCTCTGGATTCACTTCCTAATTGGAGTGTACAGATTTTACACGTGAATTGTGTGACTATGGAAACATTTATTTGATAATTTTAGTCCTTACCCGGAACTTACTATTTGGAAGGTGAAATTACTGATTTTGCATAGTGAAATGTAACAATTATGTAAGTGACTTAGCTATTGGGTTGAAAGGATGTAAGAGTTTATAATTTTTTTGGGACATTGTGGTAATAATGTGTACTATAGTGATGATGACATATGATCATAATTATGAAGAAGAAGAACAGAGTTTCTAAAGCCGTAGCCCAATGTCCAGTAATGCCATATTTGATTTTTGAAATGAAACTATACAACTGCAGTAACAATGGAGGATGAATTTGGGTTTCCAGTTCCCTTTTCTTATCTTTCTTTGCAGCAGCAATGCATTTTTAACATAAAAACAAAGATTTGCTTTGCCACCACTCCCCATAATAGATCGATCAAGTGTCGATGCATAGGTTCAGTTCCCATTGAGACCACTCATCGTAGGCCAATAATAGGTGGCTGATGCGGAAGTGTCAATGGACTGGCTTCCTCTGCAGCGACGTAGGATGGAAGTCACTGCTTTCAGTATTATGCAAATGGGTAGAATAATCCCAGCAACTCGGAGCATCATCAACTGTCAGACGGACCAACAAGTTAGAAATTTCATTTACAAAACTCTGATTTCCCATTTTTCTTAAGCCAATATTTTACCATGATAAGTGAGAAAGAACAGTTCCCTGCTCGACTGCCAATTATTGGAAGAGTATGTCGCAAGATTAGGAGAAACGTAAACTGCAAGCAAAAAAGTAATTAGAGGGTTGCTCCTTGCACAGCCTAGTTGATACGGCTACATTTGCACTCACTTAACTACCATGTTTCTCTTTAAGCGAAATATTATGCAGCTCCTCTGAGTAAGCATTTCCTTTATTAGCAATAAACCCACAATAATAGTTTGAAAGTTCCACATGGAAGAGGGGGAGGAGGAGAATTACTATTATGGCAACTGAGAGACAGCAAGGTATGCTTTGTGATTCTGAATCTGCATACTCGTTATAGTCTGGATCATGGAAACGACGATCGGTTGAAACCATTGCAATAATGTGCGGATTGTTTAAGTTTCTTCTAGCAATTTGCCAATTTCCCCTGATAAGAGACCAAGCTGATTAATTATGAGCATATGCATAGCGCCCTTCTACTTTACATGATACAGGAGAGCAAGAACTCGA
The DNA here is from genome assembly GCA_014898725.1 of Jacaranda copaia. NCBI lineage: Eukaryota > Viridiplantae > Streptophyta > Magnoliopsida > Lamiales > Bignoniaceae > Jacaranda > Jacaranda copaia. Next base: position 18,253 of record JACGDI010002884.1, read on the forward strand.
GAATAAGGAAAGTACCTCAAGTTCATGGATAGTCCCCCAATACGTATAATTGGCGGTGGTGCTGTATATCCTGGCTTGAATTGCTGCAACAAATTTTGGGTTTATGGATTTTTGAAACTTAAGCAATGAAAACCAACATAATATTGATCTCTTTGAGAAGCATAAGGAAAATAGGAGCCCACCTGATGGCATATTTCACACATGGTGTCACCCTTCTGATTGCACCATTTCTGTATGCACTTGCGGTGGGCATACTGGAAATTAAGCAGATAGGACTAGAGCATAAGATGCTTAGAAGTATTAAATAATTGAAAATGAGGACAGTAGAATTGTAATATAAGATTCTTTGAATAAATTAGCTGCAGGTTTGAGTCTTATATAGGGGAAATCAGCAATAATCCTCTTTACATCAAAGATCTCCATGACAAAAGCAATAGGAATGACTTATGGGCCACCAACCTTTAAGCTGCCATTGCAAGAGCATGGATTCTCCATATTTGAATCAACATCCTCATCTTGGCAGATTCTGCACTCCTCCAGTTTTATTGGTGATAAACTAACTTCAGAATCCTTTTGGGAGGAACAGCAAATCATCATTTCATCGATCGCCACAGGTTCCGCCTGCTTTCTACTTTTAATTGCAGCCTCCAAAGTTGATTCAGTAAGCAAGCGATCAACAAGCAAAACCAAGTGATCCCCCATAAATTGATCAAGAAGGGATGATCCCCTTATTGGAACAAGAGCTTCACAAAACAGAAAACCTGCGAAGAGTTCAGAGTATGTACCAATTTGTGAATTAAGAAATAAGGTAGACAGAAAGCAGGTTTTTAACGGTGTAAGAAAGCTGGTGAGTTTAAGACATTTCTGTATGAGTAAACAAACAAAATGTGGAATATTAAGGAGGGAGAAACAAAAAAAGTATTAAACTTAAGAGCAACTTCAGAAAGTGAGTCTCATTTCCCTCAAGAAAAACACAAATGCTTTTGAAAGTGGGAGTGATTTTTACACCAAAATAACAAAGCTTTATTTCGCAACAACAAACCCAAAATTAAGGCATGGAAAGAGAGCCACTCATTGCAGAAAAGTGAAAACCATAAAAAGAAGTAAAATTGAACATACCCTTATGGGGGGAAGAAGGTGATGTTTACACCAATCCAATGTTAAAGCAAAGACGCAAAAATGTGGGAATTTAAGAGAATATACTCTAGAAAGACCTTTACACACTCAAGAAAGACACCAATGCAAGGGAAATAGAACATAACCAGATGGAAAAGAAGTGACCTTTAGCTCAACAAGGTGTTTTATGAAAAGGAAAATAGAAATAATAGTTGTAGAAATTTAAGAGTATATACTTTGAAAGCAATATAAGTAAGGATAAAAGAGACTTACAAGAAGGGGATCGGATGTCTGAAAGCTAAGAAATCTTCCTTGCTAAAGCAATAGATTGAGTGCTTTATTGTCAGCACTCCAATTCAAATTCTTGCTCAAATGTAATTGCCCTCTATAGAAATATGTATGTATCTGTACGTATATATATACACACACCAAAACATACACACACACACACACAGATATATGCATATAGACACAAGAAACATATAAATCTTTTTCCAAGTTACAGAAACAAAAAGAAAACAGTACCAGAATAGAATAGTATCATAGAGCCTTTAGGATGACCCCACCATTCATATTGTAATCTATCGACATTTGTACAATGTACATGCACCATTATGATCCTTATCAGACACCTGTTCCACCACTTCATGCAAATGTTTAAGTATGGGAAAAGAAAATAAGCACTACATATTTTTATATTTGTGAGGTTTCCATTTGACCTAAAAATTCAGCTTGGAAACTTTGACCGTCCACAAACCGTAGAGGTGTCCTTAAGTTTGTTAATTGGTTGGCTCACTTTGGTGAAGTTTGTTGCCCAAAAAGATAGTGCAATTTGTCTAATCTATTGAGGGTTTGGTTTGATATACGAGGAGCAGAAAAGGTCTTAGCTTTTTTATTGGTTTGGTTGGTAACCTTCTCAAACCAATGAGAAAATTAGAATCCTTTCTCTAATTTTGCTTAATGCTTCATCTAATTTTCTCTAAGAACATAAAGTCCCTCTTTTCTTAAAATTAGTTGATCTATTTGCACAAAGAGTGTGTCAAATTTTACTCAACATATTGAAATCAAGCTGAATCTCGGATGTAATTACATAATTATACTTTGTTGCTAACCATTTATTGGTTGATGTCATGCACATTTTGGACATAAAATTCACTAATTTAACACTAATCAATCACATCCAAGAAATAAATATCACAGGATCACTTTGGAAAAGAAAATAATCATTAACTAAAAGGATGTAGTTTTTATAGCTGAAATAGAGATGAAAATTAAGGAGATGAAAAATATAACTGAAGAAATCATTCCACAAGTTTGAGATTCAATATGATACAAAACTTGATACAAAACTTGGTTCAATGAAAGAGGGAAAGGAGCAACAGGTTCTCCTCCCTTTCTCCCATCATTTTAAGCCCTCGTCAGAAAGTTGCGGCATTTGGAGTTTCTTTCATGATCCCTTGAAGATGGAAGATGGAGATAAAGGAGGAGTATCCAGCTGGTATAAGTTAAGTGCAGGACCGATGAACCGGAAAAGTATCCATCCCCCAATAACAATAAATATGGAAGCATATGCAAACTTGTTAAGCCAAAACAATAGACCCTTCTCGCCCATATACAGCTCTACAGCCTTCTCTGTTGGAGTCATGGAGTCCCAATCCTTGGGAGCCGGCTTTGGTGGCATTTTGTCAGTAGCACCCTCCTCCTGCTGCTTTCTTCTTCTTCTTGAACCTCTTTTAAACCGTATTTCTACTGTATCTGGTGGTGTTATGGCTGGTCGGACAGGTGGAGATTCGTTTAAGTCGTTGCCACTGGCAATGTTATTGCCATTATCACTACTGCTTCTGATTACCACAAGGGAGGTAACATAGCGATGTTGGATGAGGCACAGAGCTCGAGAGGGAAAAGTGGTGAACGTTTTTGTGAAGGATAACATAGTGGAGCTTGCTGCTTCAGTGAACCACAGAATGGATTATCCTATCCAAGCTGCTGTGGCTTGAAGATAGCAATCTTTTCATGTGGTGTAAGAACAATCCCAAATGTAGTCTCCAATCACCTAATGCACACCACCAGAATCATTACAAGTCCATTATAAACATTTCAACAAAAAAGGATCTTTCGTGTATAATGCGCCAATGCTAAAGACAGGTATAGACAATTTCATCATACTTAAAAGCTTTTCAAAGCTTCCCCAGTTGTTCTTCACAAGAAGTAACATATATCAACAATCTTTCCCAAGTGTATGATTTACTAGATTGAGCAAGACCAAGATTTCATTTTAGTCTAACTATTACAAATTCTTGGCACTCAGAAACATGTTTGGCTCAATATATATGATCATCTGAGCTCTAAATCAAAATCGAATACGAGTAAGAATAAACTTGAATGCTATAGCCCATTACTGCAATAAATCCTTACTAAAAAGTTCACACAATTCTCCCCATCCTAACGTGAAATTACCATCCTTCATTTCAAATTCAACATACACCAAGCAGATTTTCACAGAATTCCTCTTATCAGTTCAAAAAGATCATAAAACTCGCAGAACAAGAGTCAATGAATTGCGCGCTGTCTAAATTTAACCATAATTCTCGACCCATTTCTGATCTTAATTTACTTTAGTAAATTCCAGCTCTGCCTCTGCAGTTTTATCCATTCAAGAAAAAGTAAAGAACCCCAACTTCCATTTAGAACAATACATATAAGAAGGAATTCAAACGATAACTGAATTTCCACAAAATATTAGTTTAACAGAAATGATAACAAGATTGAAAAGAAGTACATACCTGTGATAAGTGAAGACTGATAGCGAGAAAAATTTTATGGTCACAGATTGTTTTGTCAGGTGATATGAGAGTAAGCCTCTAATAGAAACCAAAACACGCTTTCTTCATGCATAAGGATCCCTTCGTGATAAAGTTGCATTTATCGCTGCAGGCGACTTTTGGGGGAACCTCACTATTTGTTCAATGTTTATTAAAACTGAAAGTTGTCAAAATGTAAGTTAATAGGTTGCCACCACTTGTAAATTTGTATATCATCCTATATGTAGAAAATATAAGGAACTTCTATCCTTCTGATTCTTCTTTTTATTTTTATATTTGAAAAGTCGTGTCTAATCATCAAAATATTTATTTGTAATGAAGAGTTGTATCTGTTAATTTTGATTAAACAAACATGTTATTTAACCTAAATGATGTCCAAATTCATAATTAAAGGACATAATTTTTCATTAACTATAAATACACAAAGTCCTCTACCAATTTAATATACAAAACAAGTTAAAAACAATTTTATTTCTTCTCTTTTGTCCTTTATATTTATTTTCACAAATACAAAGTTTTGAAAAGTATTCTTTAATACTATCGTTTACAAAATTCGATAATTTCATTATATTTTAAAAAAAAATACAAATCATCACAGTTCAAAATCACAATTAAATTATAGATTCCCAATAGATAATTCATCAATTTATAACCACATTTGATGCATGGGATTTGGGTTCATACTTAAATCATATTACATACATTTACTAGTTGTGAGTCAATCTAATTGTTGTCTAGCAAAGGAACTTCATAAATTGGTCAAATGGGGATAATTTTCTAATTCTACTTTTTTGTTGACACTTCAAATTTTATGTTACGTGAAAAATATATCCACAACCATGAGAATTAGACTATTATGCATATTAAATTCTTGAAGAAAAGGGCTTTTTGATTATAATAATTTGATGGCCTTGCACTCATTGAAGCCTACAATAGTGGCAACCAAAGTACCAAACGTTGGGTGGATAATCATTGTCTCAATCGCTGCCAAAAGAAGTGATTAGAAATGTATGGAAATAGCGATTTCAGTTGTAGAAATAGCGCTTTTCAGGGCGTTGAATCCCAACCAGAATTATTTGTCCCCGAAAAGACAATGCTCATCTAAAACCCAAAATTAATAAAATAAAAGAAATCAATAAAATTTCCGCTCAATCATTGAGACTATTTGAGAATTTCGCATATTCTGATTTCGAGGTTCCTCCATAAGTTGTTGGGCCACCTAAAATACTTCATTTCAATTAATTCAAAAAAAGGCCTCAAAGTTTTCTTACGTTTCTTTGACGAAGGTATGCCTATCTTTCATTTCCTTTGTTTCTGCTGAGGTAAATCCTTTCAGTTTTTAACAAATTTTGTGTCTTTATTGAATGCTGAATTACATGTAGATCTGCTTAAGCTGGTGATGTTGAAGTGGGTTTGTTAACAATTGGATAGTCTTTGAAGTACTGTGCTTCATTTTGTGTTTGGGGAAGATTTTTTTTTCATTTCTTCGTTGCTTTTTGGTTGAAGATTGCGAATTCTATGGGTTTAGGTAATTGTGGCAGACCCTCTTGGAATTAGAAATCAGAAGCTCTATTTGGGCGAAAAAGAGAGGATTTTTTGGTTAATCTGTGGATGGGCAAGAGAAATTAGGTTTTCGTAGGAGGATGATAGGGCAAATTGAGAATTTTATACAACCTTCCCGAAGTTGAGACGAGATTAATGTTTTTCAAACTTCATGTATTATGTTTTGGGATTATTTTTTTTTCTTTTTTTAATAATGGGATAAAGGATTGTATTAGCATGTATTTGAAGCTATTTTATGACCTTTTCTTGGATGAAAGTGCTGCTTGTTATTTTAGTAATCTCTAAGGTGTAAGAGAAGCTCAAATGCTCGGACAAGAATGACTGAATATTGAGGGCTTTGAATATGCTACATTTGAATTATTTCCAGCACTAATGGGCTTCAATTGTGTATTGGGCAATTAGTTATCCTCGAGAAATTTCTACTTCCACTTCTGCTTGTTTTAGTTGGTAAAATACTTTAACGTTTGTGGCTCGGAAAGCTTCAGACTTTGAGCTGTACTATTAATGCAGGCAGTGAGATTGTGAGCAAAGACCGGGTTTCGTTGAGATCTATCATGAAGTACTTGGAATACACTCCTCTTGACAGGTAAGTTTTAGAGATTTGGTACAGCTATTTATTAGGCCCCAACATCATTGTTTGTGATTGTAAATTTTTTCAGTGTTAATCTGTTCTCAAACATTAATCGGTTAATCAATATTACGTTGTTACCCCAGAATAAATGATTTCTTGAGTCATGTAAATCTTGGAGAGCGTACTATCAAAGGTTGCCTGGAAGCTTATTCTTGTAAGTATGATTTCCAATATGAGAGTACACAGTATGATTGTAGGTGGAAATTGAAGCATGTGGAGTTTCTTGGCTCTGTGCTTTTCTAGGCAAACATACGGGAACAGATAAGAAGCTCTCTCTCAGCTTGGAGAACGAGGTGAATTGAATTTCTGTGGTTGTTTCCCATTATTTGAACATTTTGTAGGTGTTGCAGTTCTGATAAGTTCCAATCAGTTTACCCCTTTTCACCCTTTTTTTCTCTGATTTGTACTACTTCTTACTTAACATCTTTAACCTTCAGAGGCTTTTCACTCACAAAGCTTTTTGCTTGTATGACTGAAATTTGTTATAAAGTTTTGGCTTGTATCTACTGCCATATCTTTCATAATTTGGATGCTTTATCATCCACTAAAATCTCAAATGAATGTCTTACCACATGTTATCCTGAGATTTAATATTTTGTTCTTTTCCATTACTTTTCCAAATCTAGATTCTTGATCAGCTCAGCAGGTCTTCGGATACTGACTCTTCTTCACCAGTTGAATATCTATTTAGTAGATCCAGGTTGCTGAATCAATCTAAAAGTCTGGTAACTTTCCATTATCTTGTGAGATATGTTGCTCATTTCTTATTTTTACCTGGCAGCCGGAAGGCATTGATTTATCTGCTTCTTACTCTCCACCACATGTATCCAGATTTTGACTTCAGGTAACTCTGTATCTTATGTTGAATTATGTTGTTACTGATTGAGGTGGAGCCGACAAGAAGGATTATGGGTAATGCCACTGTCAGCTTTCTTTGCGACGTGACATCCCACTATATAATCCTTCTTAACAGCTTTGGGAGTGTTGTCAGAAGGTTTGACAGACAGTTTAGATTACTGTTGCTCTTACAGGAGCTGAGAGTTCAAGTCTCTCCATTTCCCAATACTATAGCCAATTGATCTTGTCTTTTAGATTGTACCAGTGCCACTCTGCATCTGTTGATGCTTTTAAATATATTATTGTGCTTATCTTTTTTATGCTACAATCTGCCAACTTTTGGTTTACCAGCGCAGTGAGAGCTCACGAGTTTTTCACCGAAGAAAGCTGGGACAGTTTTAAGCAGATTTTTGATGTTTACATGTTCGAAGCCTCAAAGGTAGTCTCATATATCTGTGATTAACCTGACATTGTACTGCAGATAAATTACCCATCAAACATAAGATTTTCTTCATCATTGAAAACCTAATAAAAGAGTTTGTAATGCCGCAAAGGTGCATGATAGTTTTCTGCCTATCATTGTTGTTGCAGATGGTGAGAACTTCAGTTTATCAATGTTATTTGGAGGATTCTATTTTCATTTGATAATTTCTTCTAAATTTTAGAATTGTTATTGAGAGCTAAAGGACAATACTCTAGTTTCATGTTTTCAGCATGTCAATGTATGTCATCTATTTTGATTTACTAACGATATAGACTATATTTCTTGAATATCTCCTTTGACACTGAATGAAATGCGCCAACAGGCGTGAAAATTTTGCCCTCTTGAAATGCATACAATTTATTCCCTTAGCAAGTTGTGGATTAGGGCTTCATTAAATGTTGCATTCTGATCTGCTTTTCTTTCATTGCTTGTGTATACTCAACTTTGTGAAGCTTTGGATTGCAGGAGTGGCTTGAGGAGAACGAGGAAGGTCCCCTACTTGAGACCCTGTACAAGGCTTTAGATGAGGTATCCTTAACCTTAAGGAACCAAGGAAAAAACAAAAGAATGGAGGACCACGTTTATACACGTACAAAGGTTAACTTAGAAGGCTTTTCATTTTGTTGATGTTGCAGGTTGTGAAACTAGCAGAATGTGAAATCTACAGTTACAACCCAGAGGCTGAAGCCGATCCCTTTCTTGAGAAAGGAGCTATGTAAGCTTTAATACAACATGTTGCAACTCATTGGCCTTTAGTCAAACTTATGTCCTTTCTTGCTCTCATTTTCACCTTCCAGATGGTCATATCATTTCTTCTTCTACCATAGAAAGCTCAAGCGTGTCGTGAGCTTCCGTTTTAGCTGTTTAAGGTAATTTAGAACTTCTTTCATCCATCATTTACTACTTACCATTTTAAAACTAAACAACAAAATCTCTCTCTTTGTGTCAGCAACTTGGTGAGTGAAGGCTTTTTTGCGGATGAGTCAAGTTATGAGGAAGATGGAGAAATATTCGACGGGATGGACATATAAACACCAGCCACTGTAATCCAATGTTAATATCGCTGTGAAATAGCCCTATTGACCTCCTACTGTATTAGCTTGGATAGTAGCTAGTTTATGCATGTTTCTCCTGTAAATAAGGTTTGCACCTTTTCTGTGTGTAGATACAGTGAGTGAGGCTTCCGGTCACTTGCTTGTTTATTGCTTTAGAAATCTTCTGTTGGTGTCGCTTGTATCAGGTTTGACAGTAGAGATTGTGGTTTAGGTCTGAAACTTTTAGAAG
>JACGDI010002900.1:6918-26784 GCA_014898725.1 Jacaranda copaia
TTTAATTTTTATTTTTAATATTTTTAAAATTTGAAAATGAGTCGGTAAATAAGTTGAAAATGAATTTATATTTGGATAGTTTATTGGGAAAATAATAATTATATAGGGTGAATTTAGTAGATTGTAGGTGAAGTGATAATAATAATGAAAAAGAGAGAAAATATGTATGAATTATTGGGAAAATAAGTTATTGTGATAAGGTATATAGGTTGTTGAAAAATGTGTTTTGACATGAAAATAAGTTAAAATATTAGTAAAAATGATGAAAAATTTTTAAAAATTTATTTTTAAATAGTAAACAGCTGAAAATAAAAATAAAGCATGAACCAAACTGTCCCTAAATGAATCAAATTGAAGTTTAAATCCAATGGCTCACATTACAAAGAGAATTATATAATTGAGGATTAGTTTATTTTTTCAATTTATAGATGCCGAGTTAAAATAAATTTTTTCTATAAATTGCCTTGACTCAAAGTTGTACATCCATATATATATATATATATATATATATTGGCATAGTGTCAAGTTGCACCCATTAAATCCATTTGATAATTTTTAGGATATTTAAAAATAAACATTTTTTTAAAATATCAACACAACTTTATAAATATTTAAAACAATATTATTAGCAAATAACCAAATATTTATAAATTTATATAAGCATATCGAATTTAGAAAATCAAATGTTTGAATCATATTAATTACTAATATATTGATATCATAAATAATTTATTAATTTCAATAATATTTAATTTCTGAAAAAATTATATTTGTGTTTTATATATTTTTATTTATTTATACATACGCACATCAGGAGTCTGTTAGGATTCGAACTCCTGATCTCCCACATTATGTAGGAAACTGATGTCGTTTGACCATAGGCAATTCGACATATTTGTGATTTATATATGAGTATATATATGTATTATACACATAATATTTTTGTCCCCAGTTTTTGTTTTTATCTTTTGTTTTGTTTTGTTTTGTTTTGTTATTTATTTATTTTTGAATAAGACAGTCCCTAGAAAATTAAGAACGCATGGACTAGTTTGCCATCGGGATGAATACTAGCAATAGTCCACATGTGTTCTTAGATTTCTTTCATTACGTACCCCTTTTTTTGCAGGCTCTGTCGGTTTATCCCTCCAATTAAATTGTATTCTAGTCATTCTGCCCTTGTAATAATCAAATAACTAGGGTTTGTTTACTTGGTAATTTTGATAATTTTATGAAAGATGAATTAAGAATTATGATAATTTTATACTTTTTAAATTATATTTACTTTTCAGGATAAGATGAGTGATAAAAATGAATAATTATATTAATTATTTACTTGGATGTATAATAGTATTAAGATAAATTTAAAAAGGTTAAAATATCATTTAATAAAAAAAGAGAAATAAAAATAGATATTTGTTGTTTAACTAAAAATAAAGTGTTGAGAATCCTTAGATTGGACCGACCAAATTTTCAAATCAACCATATTTTCTAAGAACTTGTTTGATTTTGTTTTACCATTGCTGTTTATTTTCTTTTATAAAATAAAAATAAAAAGTTATTAACTTTTAATCATTTTTACTCACAAAATTCTTCATTTTCATTTCACCCTCTTTCCAAAGCTTCCCTATTTCTTTATTGCCACATTAATCAAATTCATATTTGATTTGACTTAAAGTATCAATTATAATTTTAAAATTAGTAAAAACATACATATATTTTAAAAAATAAATATTTTTAAATATAAAAAAATATAAATCAACTAATTTTTCAACAGTATTCCAACTCTAGTTATTATTTTTGAACAACACGACTACAAAAGAGAGTTTTTGAGGCTATTCTTTTTGCCTTTAAAAGCTTAAAAATTGCTTTTAATATATACGGAGATATTTGGATAAATAGTCTTTACAGTTGCAGTCGTGAATTATATGAAGGTCATTTTATGGTTTGCCTTTACATAAAATAATAGAGGCATTTTTTCATTCTTTAGAGGCTATTTTACCATCATTTGTGGGCTATTCTAACATGTGCCTTGGTGCATAAGCCTCCAAGTAGTTTATAAAGGCAATTAATATTAAATTGCCCACTTAAGTTATTATTGGTGGCCATTTTAAGACATGCCTCTAATTATATAGTTTTATTGTAGTGATACCAAGGGTGTAAGCAATTATAGCTTGACTCAAGCTTGACCTTTATAATGAGCTAACCTCGAGCCTTGATTTAGTTGTTTTTTTTCTTTCTATTTTTAAATATTTTATATATTAATTAAATAATTATTATATAGAAATATTTTACTTATTTTTATTTTTAATCATTTTCTATATATTAATGTAGTGCCTCAACCGGGAGGCGCCACAACCAGTGGTTTTTTCCTAAGCTACTGTGACACCAATTCAAACTTAAAATATAATTCAAAAGCTAACCAAGAAAGCCAAAATTTAACCAATCTCAAAAGATGGCCATTTAACACAACACCCAAAAGATAATTTCATAGATTACCATATATACATACCAAAAGTCTTAAGTTCACACTTAAGCATTACATAACATTCTTAGGTTCTAGCGTCTCAATTGGGTGTAATCTATACCTGCAAGCATAACACCTAATCTATTTCAGTTGTGTCTTTTAGCACTCAACCTTCATTCAATCCTATTTAGGAAGAGAATAAAAGATAACAAAAAGGGGGCAAGTCTTAAAAATTTAGTGAAGGGACAAATATGACAATAATTAGAGAAAAACTTGTTGAAAGATTAGTAATTAATAAACAAATTCAACAACGAGTAAGACTTTATGATATGAAGCAATAATGTAACAAAGCACATGTGATACCAAATTAAACAAGTTGTTGGCAACTCCATCGTTATTACTCCCAAAATAAAAACATAATCAATAATAAATGGTAACAAATGGTTTACGGAGTACAATAATAACAACAGACTTCCCTTATTACTCTATTACTCAAGTGCTCGGCTCAATACCTAAGCACTCGGCCCAATGGACATGTGGCATTGCTAGCCTCATGCCAGATCCTGCCACTTGCAGACAGTTAACTTCCAACGACTTGCAAGTTAGGATCTTAGGTGGGTACTAGTTTGGAGACTAGCCACTGTCGACCCATGCTGCTTGGTCTCCTTTTCAGACCTGGTCCTGGGTCCAACTTGACCCGTGAGTCCCATCGGGTAGTAACCCCCTAAAAGTGTCTTCAAGGTGACTTGACATTATGCCAACAAATAATACATATTTCAAATAACTAACCAACAAACATATATGTGAAACCAAATGTAATAGTACAACTTGAAAACATTAGTCGGCAAGGCCATACAAATAGTACACAAAACGATTTAACTAAGAATATAAATGAAATGGATTAATAAGACCAAAACATCAACATATATAGGAAAAGCCAGCAAGGCCATAGGGTGTATGGGACAAAAATAATTAATACAATAGGAGTTCTGGGCACAAGAACCAATACAATTCAAATTCATAGATAACACAGGAAATTTAAATATTGAAGATTATGCACTTCCCAGAAAAAGATAGGTTTTACCCTCACCTTAGATTCCATAGAAAAGGCTACCCCTGCTTTATTGTCTTACCAATCCTGGCTCCTGGTCACCTATCCAAAAGAACGTTCTTAACGTCAAAATGCTTGTACCGACCTTTAAATAGTTATTAAGCCATTTATATCTTACTATTGGTTGTTTTACAATAATATATTATTTTAAGGATTGATTCCACAGATACTGCAAGATAACATGATAATTATGCTATTAATGCTATGATATTTATGAAAGTCATATTCGCTCCAATTGATAATTGTTTTCTAAGTCAATAGTTCCTAATTCAACAATTTAGTCCTATCTCGGCAAAATAAATTCAGATTCCTACAACATTTGATCCTTGTAATGTTACACAAAGTCAAATATAATATTATGACAATTAACTTTAATTAACGAGGGTTTCTTTAATGATTCGGCATCGAACATCATTATATACAAAATTATAGTTAATCATCTAATTAACTTAATTAATCAAAGAGGATATATATACATATTACAAATCTAGGTCCACAAAGCATTATAGATATATACATGCATTCCATTGCTTGGTCCTAGTTCATTTTATTCCATATCACTTAAAATACAAAAATTGACAAACCAATAAGAACAATACAAGTTAATTAGTAATAACCCTAATTCCAAATGATTTTTACCAAATATCTTATTTTTAAAACTCAATCAACACAGGCTAATACTATGCACGTGATCACTACAATGAGATAAAAATTCTCTCAGGGCCGTCGTGCCCCACCATCAGAGTTGCTAACCACCACCACCAAGTAGAGCATCTCAACACGTATAGGAGAATAGCTAGAATAAATTTCCAATTTGTTGATGAATTAACTGTCAATTGAAGCCCAAATTAAACTACGCCACCAATTCTACCATTGTGAATACCATCTTGCTCCTTGAGCTGAACTCTATAAAGCTCACTCCCCAAACTCAAGCTCCCACTGTGTCCACTATTAGCTGTTGTTGCCCGAGTTTGAGCTTTAGTTTTTTGGTGGTCTGCAGGTCGGAATGGACTGTATGTGCTACCATTGTACTCCTGATGACATGAGGAAGCTTTTGGTTGGTTTATTTTTTGGAACTGGCCATTGCTGAAAGAAAGAAGGTGGGTGTGCATGCAGGAATTAGAAGAAAATAAAGGAGGGGGGGTTTAATGATATATAAATGGGTATTTTCTAGAAATTACAAATTGACCCCTAAAGTTTTTTTTAGTTTTCAATTAAGTCCTTTTTTAGTAAGTTCATTAGATTGACCCAGTTGACTAAAAATAAATTTAATTTAACCACCAAAACTTCCAAATATCTTACAATTAAGTCTTTTTTATTTATATTTTGACCCCCAAAACTTTTTTTAGTTAAAATAATGATATTTAAATTTTCACCAATTAAATTTTTAGGGCTGTGACACACTTGCTCTCATTCGAGATAGTACTCATTCTATGCCACAAGTTTTCTGGATAATAGAAAATACATTTATCAAAATTCAAAGTATTTAATTTTTACAAGTGATATTCATTAGAGGTTCAACTTAGAACCAAAATATCTTGAATTACACCAATTACTTCTACCACCTTGATTACTTCATATGTCCTGTGGGTTAGTCTATCCTCATCACTCATTTTGATTTGGGGTAAAAAATGGAAGATAACAATGAAACAATGTAAGTTCGAATGACTTAGTGAGATATTTTAGCAATAACAATAGAGTGACAATTTTTCAAATATTATATAGGAAACAAGTAAAAGCATTAAAATTTTCAGAAGTGATCCGTCTCACAATCGTTGCATACCAGTGATGAGACTTCACAAAATTCACTATCTCTCATAGAGGTTTAAATTTCAATTACGACCAAAGGGGTCTATAACAACAAATTTTCTTGTCTGCAAAAATTAAAAATTACAAAACAAGAAAAATTGTACAAATAAAATCAAAATAAATAAATCAATCAACTATGGATTTTATCTCTATTCTAATCCTCTAATTCTTTTCTTCCAAATATAATCTTGAATTTAATAAGCTCTACAAAAAAAATACCTTAAACGCCGTTGATCTCCTTTAAATTTGATTTGAATAATGCCAATTTGAGGGCTTCACACCTTAATCTCGAATCAAATGCTAGAAATATATGAGTTTTGTGAAGAATGCCTAGAATGTTGTGGATCTCCTTGAATAAAAATAATGTCAATTCGAGGGCTTCGCATCTTAATCTCGAATCAAACGCCAAAAATATATAAATTCCGCGATGAACGCCTTGAACATCTTGGATCTCCTTGAATAAAAATAACGCGAATTCAATGGCTTCATATCTTAATTTTGAATCAAACTCCAAAAAAACATGAATTCTACAAAAAATGCCTTAAACGTCGTGGATCTCTTTGAATTTGCTTGAGAGAATTATTGGACCCCTTCCAAGTTTCTCTCATCTGTTAGAATTTGTGTTATGTCTAATGAGCTGAAATCACCTTTTTATATAGGTGTTTGATGGAAGACTTCTAGATTGACTTGAACTCCTTCAATGATTTATCTTTTTGATAAGATAATATTAAATATTAAGAGATAATATCAGATATATTTGATTTGATAATATCTAAAATCAAAAGATAATATCAATATCAAATATTTTTGATTTGATTGGTTCATAGATGCAGATATTCCATCTTTGACACATGTCAATGTTTGATTTGAATATAAAATAAATACTAAATTATTAATTAAAATTAACTATTTATCTTTTGAAATTAAATTTAATATATCACAAAATTTAAATAGAAAATTTTATATTAATACTTAATATATTATTTTACATGTGTCACTTCTCAATTAGTCAAAAATTTAATATGTTTACAAATGCCCCCACTTTAAGGCTTGATGAAAGGGGGGTAAATCGATCTCAAAAGAGATGAGACTTGAAGTATTTGAGAACATATATACATATATTCAATAATATATGTGGGCCAAATAAAAGCCCATATAAAAAAAATTCGCATAAAAGGCCCAAGACTTTTTTTTTTTTTTTATAATTGAAAGCCAATCTACCAATCTTTTCTTTTTAACTGAGCGTGACCCACAAGAGAATTGTTGGATTTCAATTTGCCAAGTGAACAGTTGAGAATGGGAACTTTATCTATTTTTCAAATCCTTTCCTTGAATTCCGATTTTCGTGGCAATACTTTTCAAATTAAAGCTTTCAATTCAAATCAACGCTTCCCAGTAGCATGCAATTTTAGAACAAGTAATTTCAGTGGCTTTCGATTTCAGTAGCAATTCGAGCTTTTTCAAAACTTTTTTTTGTTAATTATCTTCTTCCTTTATTTTTTTTCTTTTAACATGATAAATAAATGGATCAAGAATTCAATTCTTGGTGGAATTTGAGTCCTACTCAAATACCTTATATGCAACAAGCTCCCATAAATTGGCTTGATCATCATACCATAATCACACAACAAACACATCAAGAATTTACTTTGTCAATTGCTGGGAGTTTGCTTTTCTTTGTTGGGTATTTACTTTGTTAAATTGCTAGGTGTTTGTTCTTGGTTGTGGGTTGCAAAACTTTTCCTTTTTTGTCATTCATTCAATACTTTATTCATGCCCACTTCTTGTTTGATAAAATGCCTTTTTGAACATATACCATGATTTTTTGCATTGTTATGAAATTGATTCTTCATCAATTCATACGAGCATTAAACATGAACATTATTGTTTGGTTTTCTTTCATTCTTCATATCAATCTTCTTTGGATTATATATTTTCTTCCTCAACAACTTGATTAACTTTTCTCATATCCTTGCAGGTTGCACCATGGTTCACTTTAAAGATATTTCATCTATCGTCAGAGTGCAACACTTGATTATCTTTGATGACGAGAATCAACCTATGGAGAAAAGCACGTTTTTAGCTACTTATAATCCTATTATTTGAAGATACACAGTAAAGTGGCCATGACTAACTAATTCACTTCATACCGAGGAGTGGTCTTGGGAGATCAAGACTTCTAAGGTGTGGGCTTTAAGGGCAACTCATCATTGTCCTCCAAACAAACCAATTCATCATCAACAATCAAACAAATCAATTCTTCTGCCAACATTAGGTCGCAACATTATTGAGGGAAAAGCTAAATGAGGAGAAACTCTTCAATTTGATGGTGAATTCTATTACATTGAAGGATATTAGGAGTGGGCTAAAGATGTTCTTAGTCGATACAAGCACAAGTTGATTGTTGCACAAGTATATAATCCAATATATGCTTCATTATTCACATATGATCGAAATTTTGAGATTATCCAAGCATTTTGCGAGGCATGATGTCCACATACAAATATTATTTTTGCTTCCTTTGGAGAATTGTCTGTATTGCTATGGGATTTACATAACTTTGTAGGCCTCTTTATGATAGGAATTTTTTATGATGAAGTGATTCCTTGTGCCAAGGAGCTTATTAGCATTGATGAGATATGAAGTAAATTTATCCCTAGTTCTTACAAATACTTATTTCACGCTTAACATTTGCTTCAAAGGAGTGCCCATGGAGGTTAACTTTCTCAAGTTATTATGAAGAAATAGGTGAAGTATTGGTTCTAGAAAGCTATAAAATACCATTAACCACCACCACACAAGGAGAAAAAAATGGTCTGGCTCAAATCAACTCATAATCCTCTTGGTGATTTTAGCATTCATGGAGAATGGTCTACTCTAGAGGAGGCATTATTTTTAAAATTTGGGATTCTTGGGAACTTGAGAGAAGAAACTTATTTGACGGCATATTTGGCTTGTTGGCTTTGTTCGTTTGTTCTTCTTACTAATGATATTAATTCAATATCCCCCAACACTTTTAAGATGGCATACATCATGGCTACTAGTAGGAAGGTTAGTTTTGCTATTCCAGCTTTAGCCAGCATATACAATAGTTTAAATAAAATTTTAGGTTCCCCAAGACCGAGTCGTGTCCATTCTTCTTTTTCCATCTACTTTGTCTATGCTTGGTTAGCGCACTACTTCAAGACACATTATTAAGTTTGGCAAAGAATATGTGGACCAAAAATTGCAATTTATTCCAGCAAAGGAGGCACAAAACATTATGATCCATAGGAGGCTCGCAAGAGAATTCACAAAGGGGATTATGTTTCCTAAACTTGCACCATGATTACCAAAGACAAAGGACTTTCATATGTTGATGATGGGAGGGCTAAAGAATTGGAACAAAAATATTTTATTGCTATTCGTTCAAATTATCTTCCTTTGTAGTAAGGTGACTACTTTATTATTAAACCTTATAGTCCTCATCGCTTCAATTGTCAATTTGGATATTATCAAGAAGTTCTTAAAATTCTAGCTCATGACATTCGCACAGCTTATTTGGATGAAGGACTTCGCTGTTGGTGCTTATGCACTTTGCATAATTCTATGTCTATAGTATGGTTTCCTTATGTGTCCCCAAATGCAAAAAAATTCTTTTCAGATGCTTATAAGAAATGGTGGACTAAAATTCATAGAGATTGCTTTGAGGAAAATTTTGCAAGATTGATCAACTAGAAGCCAATCATAATTTCCCTTAGGGAAAAGGAGGATGATAAAGGGAATAGATCCATTGCTCAAACTATTCAAAATCCTCCCAAACTAGAAGACATTGAGCCTCTAAAAGAAAAGAGAAGGAATCCTTATCCTTTGGAAACAAGCAGTAGTAGTAATGCAGATCGTCATTGGAAAAATGCTTAAAAAGGGTCCTAAATCTCCAAAGCCAAGTGATTTTTCGCCAACAGAGAACTTTGCCAAAGAGGTTATTTTCTTTTCTTCATCTTCTTTTTTTTCCTTCATTAAATAAGTCATCTTTTTTGGTCATTTGCTAACTCGAATCATATAACATTTCAGCTGGTATATATGTTAATGAAGATAAAACATCCCAAGGTAGCCGAGGATCAATTAGTGGACCTAATTCATTGGCCATGGGTGCTCCAATTGATACAACAATACAAAATAAGGCATTACATAGTATGAAAGTTAAACAACCATCTCCTTGTGCTCTAGTTTCAATATTTGAAGGTGAGAAATTTGTATTTAATCATCAAAAAGAGTATCTTCAAATATTGTGGAATGGCCTTCGCAAGAGAATAGCAAATACTCTACTTGATTTTATCTCATCTATCAAAAATAATGCTCAATTTGTGCTTGAATCAATGAGAGGTTTCAACAAATTTGACATCTCTAATGTGGAACAATTATTGCATGCACTTTTTTGACAAGGCCGCTACTTATGATGAGGCAAAGTCAGCAGCTTTTGAGAAAACATCTAATGAAATTTTTGCACAACAACTAGATGAGGCCAAAAATCATCTCCATGATGCTCAAATTAGAGAAAGCAAAGAGATGAATCAAATTCAATCAACCCAAGAAGAGTAGGAATGTATTGGAAAGGAGCTTTAAAAATTGAAGGAATGCAAGAAGAACTTGACTTCATCATTGAAACGCCAACAACAATTTCTTCAAAATGTTCAAGCTGAAATTCATGAGATTGGAGAGGAAATTGCTGCTATCAGAAATACTCCTATATTAAGTAATAAAGTAAATGAGAATTTGCAAACTTCAATGGAACACTTGGTGCCACAAAGAAAAATTGAAAAACTTGAGTCCTTTTATTTGAAATTTGTTTAGAACTTTTTGCTCCTTTTTTTTTTTTTTTGAACTAGGCCGCATTTATTTATTTATTTACTTTGAGATTACATAATAGAATTTTCTATCTTGCAATCCTTTATTTATTTATTTAACTCAAACAACTAAAACTATTACTTTGTTTTTCAACTTAACAAACTAAAAACTCAAACTTAATAAAAACAATTAAACTACTAAAAAAAACTCAAGCTTTAATGAAAACAATTAAACTATTTTTTTATTTGATTCAACAAACTAATTAACCCAAACAATTAAAACTTCCTTCTTCTTTTTTTTTTTTAACTTAAAAGAAAATAAGCTCAAACTTAATAAAAACAACTAAACCACTTTTTTTGGACACAACAAACTAATTAACTCAAACTAATAAAAACAACTAAACTATTATTATTATTATTATTATTATTATTATTATTATTATTATTATTATTATTATTATTATTATTATTATTTTATTTTTTTAACTTAAAGAAAACAAACTCAAACTTAATAAAAATAACTAAACAACTTTTTTTTGTTTGACACAACAAACTAATTAACTCAAATTAATAATAACAACTCAACTATTTTTTTAACTCAAAAAAACTCAAATTTAACAACTAAACTATTTTTTTTAACAACGAAAAATATAATTTAAATTAAACTCATGACTGAACTTAGAAAATATTTAAGCTGCCTACATATCCAATAAAGGGATCAAGTCATAATGTAGTTCAAAGAAAACATTTTGGAGGTAGGTGTCGTTCATAGTTTACACTCATGCGGGCTAGGAGTATCAATTGCTTTACCACCTTGGATTATGTGGGATATTTGATATTTTAACCACACAAAATACCTTTAGTGAGGTAAGTTAATAGTTTATTCACATGCACTTCATTTGGTAGAGTAAGTTAGTAGTTTAACCACATGCACTACTTCTAGTAGGTACCGTTCACAGTTTAAACTCATACAAGTCAGGAGTAATATGCATTTTAGGCTCGTGTGTTAAGGAGTAATCTCCCAACTTTATGTATAGTAGCGCTTCAAGAACTTCCCATTTATATGGTCAATTCTTAATCCATCTTCAGCAATCAACTTATATGCACCATTTGTATAAATTTATTTGACAACATAAAGACCATCCCATTTTGATGTGAGCTTATTCCCAGCCCGATGAGTTATGATGATGAGTTTTCTCATAGCGAGCACCAAATCCCTAACTTGAAAATATGGTGATCACACTTTCTTATCAAGTACCCTGGAGAGCTGAGCTTGATCACACTCAAGTCTTTGCTGTGCTTCCAATCTTTTCTCATCAAGGGCCTCCAATTCTTCAAGACGTAAGTGTGCATTTTCTTCCTTAGTCAATCCTTCTTATATGATTATCCTTAATGAACGAATTTGTTGCTTAAGGGGTAAAACAGGTTCAATGCCATAAACCAATGAATATGGAGTTGCTTGTATAGGTGTTCTATGAGTAGTTTGGTATGCCCATAAAGCTTCTCTAGTTCTTTCATGCCAATCTCTCTTTGACTTTGAGACTACTTTATTCAGCAAATTACATAAAATTTTATTGAATGCCTCAGCAAGACCATTAGCTGCAGCATAGTACATGGAAGACTTCCTTTGCTTAAAATTGAACTTTTGACAAAGTTTGTCTATCAAACTATTACTAAAGGGCCTTCCATTATCAGTGATTATGTATTAAGGAACTCCATAGCGATATATAATGTTGATGCGGAGAAAGTTAGCAACATTTTCCTTCTTTATTTCTTTGAGAGGTATTACTTCAACCCACTTAGAGAAATAGTCTATGGCAGCTAAAACATATAAGTGTCCAACAGATAACTTTGTTATGGGTCCAATCACATCTAACCCCCAAGCATCAAATGGCCATGAAGTAACAGTAGGATGCAACAGGTCGGGTAGTTGGTGAATGAAATTTGCATGAAATTGGCAAGCTTGACATTTTTAAGTATAATTCATGCAATCTTTTACCATTGTTAGCCAATAGTAGCACATTCTTTTTATCCGAAAATGTAATTTTGGACCTTACTGGTGAGAGCCACAAACTTTGAAATGAGCTTTTCCATAGCTTGGATAGCTTATCATCACTTAAACAACATAAGAAGACTCCATCAAATGATCGCCTATAAAGTACACCTTTGTAATAGATGAAGCAAGCTGCATGATGTTGGATACCGACTCTTTGACGGGGATCATCTGGTAACATTTCATACTTCAAATAGTCTATGAAATTCTGGCGTCAATCTTCCTTCTCTATCTCGAATATTTGAACAACATGACTTTCATTTTCTTCACAATCCTTATCTTCAAAAATTGGCGGTACAACCCAATATTTATGTATTGGAATTCTCACTTCATTTTTAGGTACAACAAGTGAAAAAGCCAATTTCGCCAACACAATAGCTTGCTTATTTTCCTTTTTGGGCACATGTTCAATTTCTATATCCCTAAGCCATCCAATGAGCCTTTTTACATAATTAAAGTAGGGGAGTAATTTAAGCTTCTCAACTCCATATGATCCAAGTAATTGGTTGACCACCAATTTAGAATCTCTATAGACTTTAAGGTGCAATTATTTTATGTCAATTGCCATTTCTAACCTAAGAATAAGAGCTTGATATTCAGCAATATTTTTGGGATAATTTTCAATTAAAATGAAGGAATATGGTAATACTTCATCATTAGATGTGATGAATACCACTTTAGCACCAGCTCTTTATCTGTGGGATGCTCCATCAAAGTACAACTTCCAAAGAGGTGTAATTTCAACCAACAAGACATCTTCTTTCGGTAGATCATCAGATAACTCCCACTCAGTAGGGATGGGGTGATCAGCCAAGAAGTCAGCTAAAACTTATCCTTTTACTGCCTTTTGCAGAACATAGATGATTTCAAATTATTGCAGCTGAAGGTACTTTCTTGCAAATTTATCAAAGAGGATAGGTTTTATCATGAAATATTTTAGTGGATTTGCTTTTGAGACAAGATGGACAATATGAGCTTAAAAGTAATGCTTCAATTTTTGAATTGCAAAAATTAGAGCCAAACATATTTTCTGTGAATATTTCAACTCATTTGGCATCATCATTCTGCTTAGGTTGTACAAGGCATTTTTCTTTCCTTTATCATCTTCTATGCCAATAAAGCTCCAATAGGACATTCTCGAGCAGCAATATAAAGAATCAATAGACGTCCAGGTACTGGTGCGACCAACACAGGAGGTTTCATCAAATAAGCTTTTTTGCTTTTAAAAGCATTCCTACAAGCTTCATCTCACTCAAATGGAATGCCTTTCTTCATGAAACGGTTGAATGGTTGACATCTACCAGCTAAATTTGGTATGAATCTTTGCAAATAAGCTAACTTTCCTTGCCAACTTTTAAGTTCATAAACATTTCGAGGTTTAAGCATTTTTAGAGTTGCATCAATCTTTGCTTGCTCTATTTCTATGCTTCGATGATGAACAATAAATCCTAGAAACTTTCTTGATGTAACACCTAATGTACACTTTAATGGATTCATTTTGAGTTGATATTCTCTTAAGTGCAAAAAAACTTATCTCAAGTCTTGTAGGTGATTTTCTTGTTTTTTGGACTTAACAACCACCTCATTAACATAAAATTCAATATTCTTTTGAAGCATATCATCAAAGATCTTCTGCATAGCTCTTTGATAGGTGGCACTAGCATTTTTCAATCCAAACGACATTACTTTATAGTAGTATATTCTCTTAGGGGTACGAAATGCTATTAACTCCTTATCTTTTGGTGACATGTGTATTTGATTATACCTAGATGATCCATCCATAAATGATAGTGCTTCATGCCTTGTGGTAGCATTAATCATGAGTTCTACAATGGGCACTGGAAAATCATCTTTAGGATAAGCACCATTCAAGTCCTTAAAGTTAACGCAAACTTGAATTTGATCAGTTTTCTTTCTTACTAGGACAATGCTAGAGATCCATTTTAGATACTTAACTTCTTGAATAAACCTAACCTCTATGAGCTTGTTTGCCTCAGTTTCAATCAAAGAAATCAATTCGTGATAAAATCGCTGTTGAGCTTGTTTGACTGGACGAGTTCTTTTCTTCACTAATATATGATGGGTTGCCACCCTTGGATCTAACCCAGGCATCTCTTTGTACGATCATGCAAACACATCCTTGAATTCATTTAATAACTCAATATATACTTCTTCTTCCTTAATAGTCAACAAAACACTAATGTAAATAGGCCGAAGATTATTGGCACTACTTAAATTAATCTCTTTTAATTCATCTACAGTAGCCTTAACACCTTTTTCAAACTCAGAAGAAGCAGTTTCAGCATTTTCTCCCTCAATAAAAAATTCTTCACTCAAAGTAATGTGGTATGCTGGCACAATATCCTTTTCCATAAGCGTAATCTTCCTGAATTCCATCTACGCCCTTGTTTGTCTATCTCTTCTTTTTATATAAACTGTCTGCATAATGCCATCCTTCTCACTTATGTAAACACTACTGATAAGCTTGGAGATTTGCTTGAAAAGATGATCTACAACCTTTTGATGAGTTGGTTGACTATTACTAACAACAATATGATATGAAGAGGCCACACTTTCTCTATCACCTTCTTCATCAATTTGAGTTCATGTGAAGATAATGGTTTGCAGTTTAACCTTCAAGGTCCTACCACATGATATATTCAAAATAGAGCACCACTTTATGTATAAGGAATTAAACTCCTAAGCTCTTTCGGCTCGCTAACCCACTTCAAGAACTTTGACATTTTTGGTCTCTGATTGTAGGTTCTTTTATCCTGCCGTTTCCCAAGTCTATTGAAAACTAAGATTCGTGGGACTTTCTTCCCATTTTCATCAAAAACATCATATGTTAAGAAAAATTCCTCTCTCACTATATACTTGCTGATGGTTCTTCTAATCGTAATGCGAATAAGATTTTAAGGAACAAATCCAATTTCCATTCGAGAGCTTTGAACACCATGACCTTTTTCTTTCAACATGTTTTGCATAGTATTAAACCTATATGTTTGCTTTCCGGAAGCCTCAGGGGGAAGTTTTCTCAAGATGGAATGTTCTTGTAGATTATATCCAGCTTTGATAAGAAGTTTATAGGCATTTGGATCAAAGTAGCTCTCATTTTGAAGCTGCAAAGATTCTTCATGTTTTTTTTTTGGCTTCTTGAGATACATGAACAAACCCATTCAATGGCTGAGGGGATGGCTTATTTATATCAAGCTTGGTTAGAGAAAATATTAATTCTTTCAATGATTCAGATCTTACCAAAGGTAACTAACGTTTTACATGATCTTCACTATGACATGTTGTAGTTAAGTCTTTAATTTTGTTTTCTCCATTAAGATCATCTTGTTGCATAGATTCCTCTTGTTCTTTGGCCTTGGCAGTTTTCATACTTTTAATGTTGTATTTGGCATCTGCTAAGTGTGATTCAGCTTTAATGAAAGGTTTGCTATCTTCAAGAACTTTCTTTACCACACATTCTCAACAATACTTGAAACATTGGTTCCAAATAGATGGAATTATACCATTTTCATGTAGCTAAGGTCAGCTTAGAAGCATATTGTATTAGGTTTTAGCATTTATGACATGAAATAATGCCATCGACAACATCTCGTCTATCAATAGCTTTATCTTTATTATTCCAAGAGCCCTTTGTCCCCTTGATTGAACTCTTAGATCATCAAGCGACTGTTTGCCAATTCATCTGTGGAGATTACTAAATCTTTCAGCACACACAATGGCAAGATATTGACTGCAGAGCATCCATCAATTAAAATTCTATTTATTTTCTATTCATGGGCATAGCCAGTTGTAAATAGTGGCCTATTATGGGGCTTGGAGCCAAGCAACAAGTTTTTTTTAGTGAAAGTCATTGCTAACGTGCACTTCTCAATCACATCATGATTTTCTTCACCTTCACTAGAGGAAATCTTTTCTTCACTTATCATGTAGCACGCAATGTCACTATCGTGATTGCTAAGTACATTCTTTTCAATCTTGATAATAACTTACTTTGAGGTAGCATTATTCTCAAGTGAGATTTTCCCTTGTTGAGCCAATTGCGTTACTTTATCTCTGAATACAAAGCAATTATAGATTGGTGACTTACCAACTGATGGTACTTGCAATAGTTTAGGTCATCAATTTTCCCAACTTCTTCAGGTTGCTTCATTTCAGGAAATTCAATGAAATTTGCAATTAGCAATTCATAAAATATTCTAGAGACATTAGAATCGAGAAATGGGTATGTCTTAGCCTACATCTCCTTTGTCCTCTTTCTTGGGAGACATCATTCTTTTCATCTTTTGTGATTTTTGCCTTTGTACAAAACTTGATGGGTGATGCATTCACCACCATAACTTTTTTACTTTGCGCTTTAATAAGAGGTTTGCCCCGCTTCTTGAATTCTTGCTTTTTCTTAGGTTTACGAGGCTCCTGAATTGGTTGCCCTTCTATTTTGCTAGCAAACATGCTTCACTCCATGTCATAGGCTCGAGTAGCTAACTCTTCAAATGTTTTGGGCTGAATTCCTTGCCGAATATATCAGAGTCCCTAATGTATACCTTGAATGCACATCTCAATGGCTAAGCCTCTGATAATCAGTCTTTGCAACTGAGGCTTAGGTTTCTCCAGTGATTGATGTAGTCAATAACTGGTTTTTCTTTCTATTAACTAGAATTTGTGAGTTCAATCATACTAACTGTCCTCGAGTACTGTATAAGTTATTGAGAAATTCTTGCTTCAATTACCTCTAGCTATCAATTAAGCCCGCTTCTAGGTTAATGTACCAATCAGAAGCATTGCCCTTCAAAGATTGAACAAACTGCTTTGTTGGGTGATCTCCATACATCCTAGTATTATTACAAGTTTTAATGAAATGCATCACATGGTGTTTTGGATTGCCTTTGCCATCAAATTGCTGAAACTTTGGGAACTTGTAACCAATCGACATCTTTAAATTGTCAATCCTTTGAGTATATGGCTTGGAATAAGTCATAGATAACTTAGAACTTTCATTAAACTTGTCTTTGATAGTCTCCATGGTAAACTCCTTCAGTGGATCGATGTGAATTAATCCAGTAGAAACTTGTAGTACTTTATTTGTAGTCTTTTCATTTTCAACTGGCTGCTTCTTTGTAGATGTTTCATCTTCATCTTAAGCCTCAATTAATTTCTCCACCATGCAGCTAGTATCAAGATTATCCACTTTGCTCATCAATTTGGATATTTGAAAGTCTCGCTCTTGAACATGCTTCGTGAGTCTTTCAATAGCCTTTGTTAAATTTGAAATTTGTTCCACCAAGGTTATAGCACTTGTCGCCATCACTATCATTGTGTTTGAGGAATTTGATGTTGAGTGGGGAATGGCTGATGCTGATTCTTCCTTTGAGTTTCCACCATTTTCAGTTGTATTAATAAAATGTAGCAACATCTTTTCCACATCAAGTGAATGAGCCATCTTTGAAGATGATTGTGATTTTTTGGACATACACCTTATGGGTGATGCTGACACTTCTTATTCTAGCATTTATAGAATTTGAGGTAGTCATCTTCAATGCAACAATCTTATTGGTGGCCATGATATTTCAATATTTGTTGAAGGAAAGACATGAGAGATAGAGATAGTCCTACTGGGCATGCTAAAATTTGTAACAACAAATTTTCTTGTTTGCAAAATCAAAATTACAAAATGAGAAAAATGGTACAGATAAAATCAAAATCAATCAATCAATCAACTGTGAATTCTATATCTAATCTAATCTGATTCTTCCTTTTTAAATATAATCTTGAATTTAATAAGCTCTGCAAAAAAATGCCTTGAATGACATGGATCTCCTTTAAATTTGATTTGAATAAAGCTAATTCGAGGGCTTTGCACCTTAATCTCAAATCAAATGCTAGAAATATATGAGTTTTGCGAAAAACCTTGGGAACATCTTGGATCTCCTTGAATAAAAATAACACCAATTTGAAGGTTTCGCACCTTAATCTCGAATCAAATGCCAAAAATATATGAATTCCACGAAAAACACCTTGAACATTGTGGATCTTCTTGAGTTTATTTGAGAGAATTGCTGTATTCTTTCCAAGTTTCTCTTGTTTGCTGGAATTTGTGTTGTATCAAATGAGTTGGGGTCACCTCTTTATATGGCTGTTTTATGGAAGACTTCTACATTGACTTGAACTCCTTCAATGATTTATCTCTTTGAAAAGATAGTATTAAATATCAAGAGATAGTATTAGATATATTTTATTTGATAATATCTAACATTAAAAGATAATATCAATATCAAATATCTTTGATTTGATGTAGACACATGTCAATGCTTGATTTGAATATAAAATAAATATTGAATTATTAATTAAAGTTAACTATTTATTTTTTTTGAATTAAATTTAATATATCTCAGAATTTAAATAGAAAATTTTAAATTAATATTTAATATATTATTTTACGTGTATCATTTCTCAATTGATCAAAAATTTAATATGTTTATAGGGTCGACATGACATTTGAGCAATCATTTGACTTTTGTTAAACATTTAAGTTTCAAAGCACAAGTATCAAGCATATCAATCACTTTCACAATCATGTTGGTGGTGGTTCTCCTATCTGATCACTTAACTTTTGAAAACATGAAAATCCTTATTTCTCCAAATTTTGAGTGATCGACTCGGCCACTTAAACACCAACTAGGCATGGTTAGCTGCATGCCTAATCTTGTTCATAGATGGTTACCTCCAGCTTGCTATGAGTAGGTATTATATGTTCATCTTGTACGGATATCATTCAAAAAAAAAGTCACTGTTGGTCCATTTTGCTTGGTCTTCTTTCAAAACCGATCCTAGGGCCCACCCCCAAGGGTATTAAACATTTCACTATTATCACTTAACATGTCCAATAACATTTCAATTAACGTGTCAATTTGCTATGATAAACAAGTAATCACTAAATCAACACTAGATTTATTCTAAGATAGACATCGTGATGATAGAAAAATATATTTCAAAATCCATTTTTCAGTTTTGACAGCATGATTGCCAAGTTTAGGTAAAACGACATAAATAAAATTCAATAAAAATCACAATTAGCATAAAGTGGTGATGTGTGGTAAATTTCTCAACACGTAGTTAAACGTAATCAAGCAACCAGAATATATAACAAATATATATGTTCTTTCCTTGGCAAAAAAATCTCATATTATTGATATAAACTCACTTGGTGATATTAAGTAGTGGAGCTTTTCTCAGTGAGCTTGATAGCAAGGGCTCGTTCCCTCGCTACCCAATAATTCCCAAGAATATCATACAAGAAGGATGTAAAATAATATTAACTTAATTTCCTAAATTATGCTTAATAGCTTGATAACTGATCTCCTTTCTGTCATTTTATTAATCATAAAAATCAAATTTCGAAATATTCAAGTATGTCAGACTCTTTGATCGTTGTCATCATTTCTATTGGCAATCAATTTAACCTTTTCTCCGTTGAATTGAATGTTTACTTAGTTAATTCTAAATCAAATAAAATTTTTAAGTTTCCCTATTCAGGGATAACTTATTCAGATTTTATTAATAAACCCAATCATATAACCCATCAAATTGG
>JACGDI010002900.1:26884-54367 GCA_014898725.1 Jacaranda copaia
TTATGCAATGATTACACGTGGCAGCAGATGTGACTACTGCACGCGGATGTAACCTCTCCCACCAATCCTGACTACTCTGCCAACAACTCTAGCAGAGGGGCGCTCCTACTGATAGTACTACCCAGGAAAACAGGAGATCGCGCCACGTGGCCCAATCCCAAGATTTGGGCAGAATTGACTATCCTACCCCGGCTATGAGGAAAGCCCAAATGTACCTGACAAGGGCACTTGGGTAAATTTGCGTTATTATCAGATTATAAATCAGGCCAACATCACCACGCTCAAGGTATCACCTAAATTCACCGGAGTTCCGAACCATCAGGCTCATTGCAGCTTCAATTTGTAATCTGACCCATTCAAACTAAACTTCCATGCACAAGTTCCATTTTAAGAAGCTTATAAATCATTAGGCTAATTTCTAAATTTGATCCTTTAGTTTAATGGTTACAAAGCCAAATCTTTTAAATGTAAGTCAACCAATTTTCAACTTAGTGAATGTGAAGGCCTAGTTTCTTTTATCGTTGTTTGGGTAAATTCTAATTCATAAATCGAGCTTTTGTACTCAAATATTTCACACCTCTAGCTTGATAGCTTCAAAACAAAATTCTAAAATTACTATATTAAGTCTTAATCTAGGTTCATCAGTTCAGATCTTACTCTCTCAAAACAATCTGATTAAAATTCAAAAAAATAATTAAATAAAATTCGATTAAAGATTTTTTTTTCAAAATTGAATCAAATTTAGATCTAATCTCAAGCCCAGAAAATTCTAGGTGAACTCCGAGTTTGACTTTGAACCTCCTGTCAAATTGCCACCGGAGTGCCGCCGTCGGCCACCGTGCGCCGCAGCTGGAAAACTATCGGGCAAGACTGGCCATGTGTCTCAATGTGGGGAGCAAAAGCCCTCAAGAGATTTCCAAAAATTATGCTTGAAACTCCCTCAATTTTAATCCTAGAGCTATATTGCTGCTGCCGCCAGGCACCACCACCTTTAACCTCCGTCTGCGACCGGCGAAACCCAAAATTAAACCCGTCAAATCACTCATCTCACCTAGCCCATGAAAGCCCCTAACTAAATTTCTCTATCAGCCTTCAAAATCGAGAGTAGTTGAGTTAAAATCTGTGGAGGAACCCTAACTCGCGCCATGACCATGCCACCACTTCAGTTCTTCTACCACTATTGCTCAAATTACCAAATTGAAACCACAAATGGCTTACCCAACCAACCTCAACCAAAACCCATCCAGTTTCTGCCGTCGGAAGTGGTAGAGTTGCCATTGTCGCCACGTACTCGCTGTCACCCTCAATTTTCGACGTTTTAACAGGTCGCTTCTAGGTGTTTTCTGTATGAGTGTGTTTGCCTCATCAAGTAGAGTAAGGTTGTGGCGTTAGATTTGGATTTTATGGTCGGGTTTGAGCATGAGTGAGCAGAGCAGAGGTAGGGCGAGCAAATGTGAATTTGATAAAGTTTCGTCCTTCATTCTATATACACAAGGTTACTTGCTATATTCATTTTGCCCCCAAAAACTTTCCTACCGTCTTTAGTTAAGTCCTTTGAGTCTTCAGCCGACTTCAAATTGGCCCCAACCTTTCAATTTAGCTTCAAAGTTCTATTTTTCATTTAGTTGCCCTTCAATATTTAGGATTTCAACCAATCAGGTCCTTATTCTATTTACAATTCAGTCCCTTGTTCTTCAATTGAGCCCTCCAAATGCTTTAATTTGGTCCTTAACCCCGAACATTTATAATTTTAAGCAATTACATTCTTAATTTAATTAATGTCTCGACCCTTGACAGTTATGTTTGATCTCTAAAATTTAATTAAGATTTAATTAGAACCCAATTTTCTTACTTTTGTAATTTATTTTGTCAAATTATTTATCTAGGCACTAAATATTAATTCAATTTAAGAGTTCTGAAAGTTAGAGTGCTACAATTAATTAAATAACTATTTATATTAATAATTTACTTTTTAAATATTATATATAATATTAAATAATTATTATATATTAATAATTGAATTTTATTGGGTCGAGCTAAGCTCGAGTGTGAGCCCAATATATTTTTTTTAAATTCGGCTTATTTACACCTCTATCAAATACCATTTTATTTTCAAATTTAAACTCAACTAATTTTTTAATATTTAAAAATGCCAAAAACGAAAACGAATGTAAAGACATATACAAACTGACACTAAGTACCTACCTCTTTATAGCCGCCGTTGAAATAACTTCCATTCAATAACACAATTGCTTAGTGTAACAATGTTGAGCTAAAATATTTAGTTATAGCCAATTATTTAGGGTCGCTAACCATAATTTATGCTCAACTCTTTCGATCTCTAACACTTTGTTTCGTTTAAGAATTTATTTATGGAAAAAAAAAATTGCAAAGTTGTTTGGTTGTTTAAAGAAAACAAGCGGAAAGAAATGAAAAAAAAATTAAAGATGATGAAGATGTTGAAGAAGAAGAAGAAGAGAGAGAGACAGAGACATATAAGTTTTTCTGTCATTTTTCTCACTACTTTGGGAGGAAAATGAATTTTCTTCAATTCTGTTACGTTTTTCTTCAAGTTTTCTTTCCATTCTATTTTCCTTATCAATTAAATATTCAAAATTATTTTTCTTAACGTTTTCTTTTTTTTTCCTCATCAAAATCTTTGTATCAAACGTAATGTAACTATCTAAAGTCTGATATAGGTTTGGGCCAAATATTCAATAATTGACTTGAACATCTATACTAAATAAATCTTAAGTGTCCTAATTAATTAATTGACACCTGAATTAATTAATTCTCAAGTCTCATGGGCTTAATTAAATAAAATTTATTTATTCAACTCCTTAAATTGATCAAATTTAAATTAAATCCCCAAATCTACATTAATAACTCCAACTAATCAATAAGTTTCTCCATCTAGGAAAGCCTAATTAGTTAGGCTCAACTAAATAAAATTCTCCTTATTCAATTAAATTAAGTTAACCTAAACTGCTAAAATCTCTAATTGAATTAATTCATAATTAATTATCTTATACACAATTAAGCATATTTCAGTGCGATGCACCGTAAATAATTCAAACATTAACATGCTTTATTTTACAAAAATATTCATTTAATTCATGCAATTAAAAAAAAAAATCCTTTATATTATTTTAAGAAACTAGATTTCATTTGAAAATACTAAATTTAAAAACTATTTATATTAAAATGTATTGCAGACTTTCAATAAGTGCTAGCCCTAAATTTATAAATTATATAAATTTAAAAGTAAGAAGAACAATGAAGCATAAATATTCTATTCAATTTATATTTTAAATCATACTTACAAGATTCAATTTGATAAATAATCAAATGATTTTTTTAAAATACAAAGTCTTTTACTATGATCTCTTACGAATATTGAAGTTACAATTCAATTGTCACACTTGAGGTTTTGAAAATTGAATTGTTTGTTAAAAAATATTTCTCCTATTTGAACAACTTATAATAGGTATGTAATATTTTAAAAGCTAAAATAGATCAAATACTGCTAAAAATTGACTATAAATGCAATTTAGAAAATTAATTAAAAATATAATTTATTTAAAATTAATTAACTAAATAAAAGGATATAGAGTTCAAAGGATAAATCAAGCCTACAAAGGAGCCAAAAAAACTTTAATTGATCTAAACTAATCAGAACTAAAAACTATAAAAAGACATGCGATTATTTCTAATCTGTTATTTTATGTTATTATTGCATTTATCCATATTTTCTTTATCCACTACTTTTTTTAGTGCATTTTACCATGCGTTATATATTCAACTACTCACACTTTCTTATTTAAGAAAATCATAGATTTTTTTTATTTATTTTTATTTATCATTGCGCAAATAAGATAAATATTGAACTTAAAAAAAATATACCAAAACAATTTTATTAAATAAAATTCAAAATACAACTCTGTTTTTTGGTTTTTTGTTTTTACATATATTTCCCTTATTTGTGACTTCTTTCTCGTAATCTATCTTAGGGCTTGAAAAGCGTATTTTCTAATCCATCAAGTAAGAGATTCTTTTGTTTTGATAGTAAAATAATAAGCTTGAATAAATAATGAAGAATTTAATTGAACCATGAAATTATATTTATTCATCAATAAAATTTTGAAATAAATTATAAATTGTTTCTCTCTCACCATTGACTCTACATAAATAAAATATCTCACTGGATGCAAAGTGCACTAAAAATAAATTTAAACATTCAAATATTTTTATGTTTTTAGTAATATTCATTTTGTTTCATGTAATTAAATAGCACAAAAAATACTTTTAATATTTCAAAAAAAAAAAGCTTATTGTTTAATAATAGAAAATGGAGATTTCATTTTAAAATATTAGATTTTTAAAAAATATTTATTTAACTTGCCTATATTAATTATATAGTATCAAGAGTTGCTAACTTTTAATTTATTTATTATATGTAGATTCCTAAAATTATCAAATTAAAAAAAAGGTAATTAACTATGAAGCAAAATATTTTTCTTTAATAAACTTATAAATTGTTATACAAAATATATATTTAATATGATATATATGTAAACACATATTTTTTTTATTTTTTTTAAAATGTAAAGTCTTTAAATACTCTCATTAGTAATGCAGCAGTCATAGTAATAATGCTCATAGTGCTTGAAGATCCAAAATTTTAATTATCTCAACATAGTAAGATTTATTTTCTTTTGTTTATGTTTTTATTTTATTATTTTTAATATTCACCACACAAAAAATACGTTTTTTGTTATGTTAAATATGGGTAATAAATATTAATTAAGTGTAGCAAAAAGGGGCAAATTGCATTTACTACCTTGTGATAAGGGAAAAGCACAAAAAATCCTTTATAAAAAAAAAAAAGCAAAAAACCTCCTTATACTTGTGAATATTATGCACACCAGCCCCCACCCTTTATTTGCTATAATCTAATCCTAATTTGAATATATAAATACTATATTATTTTTAATTATTTCATATATGTTCAATTCAATTTATTTATCTTTCTTCATATATCTTATTAATTCATTCTCTTTTACACTATTTTTTCATTTTCCAATTTGAAAACAATTATTTTTAATTTATTTATTTTCAGTTTCTATAACTTATTTATTTTTGTATATATTTATATATAAATGCATACACACACATATATAAAATATCAAATATATTTATGTATATATTTAGATTTTTGTCTATGGATTATTATATTTATACATTACATATATATAAATATATACATGAATATAAATTATTTACATAAATATATATTATATGCATAGATATAAAATATAAATATAAAATATAAATATATTCATATATTTAAATATAAATATATCATATATTACATTTATATATACATAATATGTTCAATATTTTTTTATATATGAATATATATATATATTTATAAATATATAACTCAGCCCCTCAAATCTCGCACCCCCTGCACGTGGCAGCCATGGCTGCTTTTGTTAGTGGTAGCCATCGCATGACCGCTGTTGTGGCCAACACATGCATACCCCTTGCCTTCACTCCTCAAATCTGCACCCTCTTCACACAGCCATGACTGTCTACGTGACCATGTGAAAGAAGATGAGGTGTTAGGATCTATAATAATTGAAAACTTTAAGTAAAAATTAACTAACACATCCTCCTTGAGGATATATTTCATGCCTCAATAATGGATTAAAAGGTCAGAAAATGTTACCGTAATTAAGAGATTGAAAGGTAACTAGAAAGATCTTCCAAAGAAACTCTTTCCAAGCATGATCTTTTCTTTTTTCTCCAAGGATCTCCGACTCCTCTCCAATGGTCAGTGATGTGGATGTAACAGTCCTAGATAAAGGCATATATTAAGGTTGTCGCAAATGTTGAATTCATAACAAAAGAGCCGAGTCATAGAAGATAGCTGAGCTTTTCTCAGAAAATAGCCGAGCTGCGCTCAAAAGATAGCTGAGCTTCACTCAAAAAATAGTTAAGTTGTACTCAGATTTATTTTAGTTCTAGTAGTACAACGCACAACCAAAAAAGGAGGAACAAGAGATACACGTGGCTTAATATCATTAGTTCTAATGTATGTAGATAATTAGTGGCTTAGTGGGTGGTTATGATCCCAGTTAGTGGGGTTCTTAAGCATACAAAGTGCTTTGTACAAGATTGTAGAAAAAGATCATCAGAAAGATTATTACTGAGATTTTTTGTTCTTTCAATTGGTGCTTTGTAAATTATTTTTCTAGCATCAATTTAGCATCGTCTGTGGGAAATAGATTCAGAGTCAAGACATGAGAATGAGCAATTCAAGAGATAATAGGGAGATAGGTACAATAATGATATCATAGAATGTGCAGATGCCCATGGTCACCGTAGCACCACCCCCAGCTGCCGCAATGCTGACGGTAGTTACAAAAGGAAGAACTGCCCCAGTACTTTCGATGAT
The DNA here is from genome assembly GCA_014898725.1 of Jacaranda copaia. Taxonomy (NCBI): domain Eukaryota; kingdom Viridiplantae; phylum Streptophyta; class Magnoliopsida; order Lamiales; family Bignoniaceae; genus Jacaranda; species Jacaranda copaia. Next base: position 33,345 of record JACGDI010002900.1, read on the forward strand.
GGGGAAAATAACCACAGAGTAGTTGGCTAACTTTTTATGGTCAATGTTTAGTATCATTGCCTTTACTCAATCTGCTGGTGCCATGTATGCAACCCCTTAGCTGATGTTGCTATGCCCCATGGTCATTCCTACCTATCAGGACTGGCACCTAATATTCTACCCCTTCATAGTTCGGTGCCTCTGCCCTCTTCCCCCCACCTTGAGGTTGGTTAAATCTGTACCTCTATCAAAGGTGATGGTCACATTGGTAGCACATATTGTGAGCAGAACCCCCACATAGAGTCCTAGAGCAGCCCTTATGTCAGGAGCAGTCACGTAGGGCATGGTGATAACTAGACCACCTTTTCCCAATAATCTAGGATTGATTGTGGGAGGTCAAGAGGCAATAGTGGCTCCAGTGAGAGAAGCATTGGATGAGTCAAGGAAGGTAGGAGGTATTTGTGGTATGCCTAAAGAGATAGATATGGGAATCCTTAATAATTTATTAGGAGATACAGAAGCGAGGGTGGAAAGTTATGTGTCGGTGGGACATAGTTTGGATAGAAAACAAAAGCCCCAGTTAGACTTGGTAGCAGAGATGGAGGAAATGAGAAGGGAGTTGGGAGAGATAGGGAAGAAAATGGAAGGAAAGATAGGAGAAGAGGTTAAAGCCTCGCCATTCGTTGAAGCCATATTACGTGATCCATTTCCAAAGAAGCACAAGTCTTTCAATATGCCTAGGTACATGGGTACTGCTGATCCTGCTGACCATCTGTGCAAGTTGAGAATCTATCCCTACTATACTAATTCTTAGACAGAGTAAAGTGTAGAACTTTTCTCACCATTGTGGGAAGATCCGCTCAGAGGTGGTTTGGATAATAGCCACCCCACTCTATTCACACATTGATGAGTTTGATTGAAAGTTTCTACTTTAGTTCACTAATAACAAGTAGTATTGGAGGAGTGCATAGAGTTTGTTACATTTTGGCAAGAAGAGGATAAAAGCCTAAGGAGTTTTATTAGGCAGCTCACTATAGCTACTTTAGAAGTCTTGGCAGCTGCTCTAGAATTATTAAGCAGTGTCTTTGCTCAAGGACTATGACTTGGCCCTTTTTCTCGATCTTTGAGCAGAAAACCCGCAAAAAGCTATGATGAACTCCTACGGTGGGTAGAGAAGTACATTCATGAAGAGGAAGATTATGAGGTGAAGGAGGGGGAGTTAATAGAGAAAATAAAGAAAAGAAGAGAAGATCCTATCACCAAAAAACCTAAGCAGGAATAGAGACTCAAAGCCACACTTACATGGTAGGTGAAGGTTCCACCAATGATGGGTCCTAAGTTTAACTACTATATCTCTTTGTGGCTGCCAAGGGAACAAGTCATGCCAACTATTGAACATCTCAACTTGCTGCGATGGCTGCGCTCCCATAAAGACCTTCTAAGATATCGTAGGTCAGAAAAGTTGTCATTTTCACAATGAGTATGGGCACATGATCGAAGAACGCAATCATCTCCAGAATGAGTTGGAATAGGTAGTGCGAATGGGTAGTTAGATGAATTTTTAGATATGGCTGAAATTAGGAATAGATATAGGTGCCCGGCATAAGTTGTGTGGGAGGGGCATCAAAAAGCACGATAGCCTAATGGGGAAATAGATACTAAAAATGGGATAATCAAAGGGGTGATCCATATGATTTTAGGAGGTTCAGTTGAGGGAGACACCCATTGGACCAGAAGGGCTAGGGTCCAGGCTGCGGTGTGTAAAAATATGGAAGTAGCACTCATCTCTAGCATTAATTACATTCCAATTATTTAGTTCAGACCAGATGACCAGAAAACCTTGCATCTGTCTCACCAAGATGCTTTGGTTATTATAGATATGATAGTAAACTTTGAAGTGGCCTGTATGTTTGTTGATGGGGATAGCTTAGCTGATATCTTCTTTTATGACACTTTCCAGCAAACATATCTAGAGAACACCATGCTGGAACTAATACAGACATTACTATTCAAATTTTTGGGAGAGGCAGTTAGACCTAAAGGATGAATTTCCTTGCCCGTCTCTCTGGGGACAATAATGTATCGAAAGACCTATATGGTGAATTTCTTATTAGTTGATGCTCCTTCCACATATAATGTGATTTTTGGCTGGCCTATGCTGTAGCTGTTCTAGGCAGTAGCTTCTCTATACTATATGAAGTTGAAGTATGTGGTGGGGCAAATAGTGGAGACAGTGGTAGGAGACTAGTATATATCCAGAAAGTGTTACATTGATGCAATGAGAAAGAGATGTCATAAGGATGATGAAGCTGTCCGCAAACAGAGGTAAAATGGTTTTCGGGCACCTCTGATTGCAGAAAGGCAACAAAAAATTAAACCAGAGGGAGAGCTTTTATCTATAGAATTGATTTTAAGAGATCCTAGCAAGATCACATAGATAGGCTCTCACTTGGAGACAGACTTAAAGGTAGAACTAATTAATGTATTGAGAGAGTATGTAAATGTTTTTGCCTTTTTTGTAAAAGACCTTATAGGAATAGACCCAAGGATAGCTGAGTACAAGCTTAATGTTGACCCGGCTGTTAGACCAGTTAAATAGATGAAGAGGCATTTTGGTCTTAAGAAAGACTGCATTATTCAATAGAAGGTGGAGAAGCTTCTGGACGCTGGGCATATTTTGGAAATCCAGTTTCTAGAATGGATCTTTAATGTGGTATTGATACCAAAGCATGCATACAAGTGGAGAGTGTGCATAGACTTTAAGGACTTGAACAAAGCTTGTCTGAAGGATTTTTGTCTTGAACAACACCTAAATTGAGGTACTGCTCTGATTCAAACTTAATTCTTCGAGTCACAATTCAACAGTAGGCCCATAAATTCAAACATCTCAAAATTTAACACTAATTCAACTCTAATAATACTAAATAAACCAAAAAATGGATATATCAAAAGAGTTCAGGGAACTAAGTTAAATTATAGTCTCTAATAGATCAAGCCATCATTTTCGTCTTACACTACAATCTTCAAATAAAATATATACATCACAACGTCTCTAAGGTCAGCCAAACAATTACAAGTTCCATACTTAATTTTGGTTCCAGTTCTATTACAAAACAACCATATACTTTATTCCAAACCTGGTGTTCACTAGAGCCTATCCCTGTTTGAAAGATTATGAAATATAGGGGGGCTAAGTCCAAAGACTTAGTGAGGGATATGTACAAATTACAATAGTGTTTACCAAGGAGAAACTCAACTTGATAAAACATAATTTTTTATCAAATGAAATATAATAGAATTTGGAAAAATAGGCAGTACGAAAAAGCAAATAGAAAACTCTGTTGCCTTGTTGCTCCAAGAACATATTACGGGTAGACAGAAATCATTTAGGCAAATCAAACCCAAAGCATATGCATTCCAAGAAAAGACTATAAGATATGTATTGCAATTCACCGTATACTAGACACACAGATAATTTACCTAAGTGTAATAGCTTGGTATATGGCAGAAGCTTATATAGACTTTATAGCGCACCGCTGATACTTAGGGGAAAATCCCTAACGTATGGTTGGCACCTAGGGGGAAATCCTTAGCATACTGATGACATCTAGGGGGAAATCCCTAGCATGCCCTTACATAACCAAATAGATTGTCTAGCATGGCCTTTAGCCCATATAATCACTGTATATATAACAGAATAACCGTTCATACAGATGCCTAGGGGAAAATCCCTAGCGCACTGTCAGTTTCAGATCAACAGATCAGAACAAAATAGAATAGTATGTCACCAAGGTAATAAAAAATAGTAAATGGGAACGGATAAGCCAGCATGGCCAATAAACACAAAGCTGATAACAGATATGCCAACAAGGTAACAGATACAGTACAGATAGTACAGATATGAGACTGACAAATATTAGAATAATAAACAACAGACAGAAGTTTTAGGCACCAGAATGGATAGAAAATAGAACCGACATCAGAGATAACCCTCATAGAGGTATTCAAGTTATATAATAGATAACAGACAAATTTCACACACAGATCAAAATATGATTCAGAAATAGTAAAACCCACACAGGGGCTTATTACATTCATAGATAAGAAATATAACGCTAGATCGGCAAACCCTTGCAGGGGTTTCCACAATTAAGAGTAGCTTAACAAAGCAACAACCCAGAGTAGGAGATCCTCATCTCTTGTGGTCCCAAATAGTAATAATCAAAAATTGAATCTACTACTCATCAGTGCCTAGCTCGTCGTCATCTAATTAGGAAAATATGCCATGAGTCAAAATTCTCTAGAATCAACATTCATGCATAAATCCTTAGTCAAATTCCCATTCCAACACTATTTAACTTATAATAGTTCCCGATATCAAAATTTATTCAACTTATTATTAACCAACATACAAGTTCAAAATTCATATCTCCCAACTTTCTATTGCTCACATAAGAAAATAATCATAGAAATACGTATATCGACTCAAAGACTCGACCCAAATAAAAACTAATAATCACATGCATGCATGCACATAAATACATAACATACGATTAACAAAAAACAAAATTCGATATCACTAATGAGGGCTTGAAATCACAAATTGATAGCACCGAGACGGTCATCGTATCGAGATGAAGAGATTGCTTCTCTGCTGCTGTCGGATTGCCATTTGCCGTCATTAAAAAAATCAACTCCATCACAAAATTGTTCCTCCATTGCGAGGATTCTAATGCCACATTCTATTTCTAATTTTGAGCAACGTAGATGCCAAAATGGGCTAAAAACTGCCAAGTTTCTCTTTCCTCCGCCGAGCTTCGATCACCGCCTCGTTATCATTGGAGTCGCCATGAAAGGATACTGTTGAGCTCCTCACATCAAATGCTCCCCAACCCAACCCTCAGAATCGACAATGGTCGTAGGAAACCACGAAACCCAACTACCACCATAGTTGGCCTCCTCGGTTCGCCTCTTGCCGCTACTGCTCTGCTATTCTGGTGAGATGTTTAATTGGCTGAGGGTGTAGGTGGGGTTGAGAGAAAGAGATTGGTGGGTTTTAGAGGGTTGAAAAGCTGTCAAAGAGTTGGTCGGAGAATGGTGGTGGTTTGGTGAAAGAAGAAAAAAAGAAGAGGAAAAATAGAGAAGGAAAAAGAAGAAGGAAAAAGGAAGGAAAAAAATGAGGAGAAAAAGGTCTTGCCCGATTCTATAAATTTGATTTTCATTTTCAATTTTTTTAAAAATTTTAAATTATGCAATTTTACCCCAAATTATTCAAAAGTCAACACAATTAAGTCTACAAAAATTATAATTTAGCCCATAAAACTTTGAAAATAATTTATAATGTGAAATTCATAAAATTTCTAAATAATGATAAAATAGTATATTATAAATAAAATAAATAAAATTTTAGGGGTGTTACAGACCTCTTCCTCTAAAGGAATCTAGTCCCTAGATCCTCACCTAAATATTGAAATAGCTCAGGATATTGTTGGCGCATTAGATCCTCTTGCTCCCTAGTTGTTTCATCAACATCATGATTGCACCATAGCACCTTCACTTGAGTAATCTTTCAATTCCTAAGTTCTCAGAACTTTCTATCTATGATGCGAACTGGTTGCTCCTCATAAGTTAGATCACCTTCTAGTTCCATGTGTTCATGAGATATGATACGAGATGGACCTGGGTAATACTTTCGTAATTGCGACATATGAAAGATGTCATGTATTCTGGCTAAACTCTGGGGTAACACTAGATGATAAGCTATTGGTCCAATTCTTTCTCATATCTCATATGGCCCCACATATCTTGGACTTAGTTTTCCAACTTTGCCTATTCTTCTTATCCCTTTCCGTGGCGAAACTTTGAGAAATACTCAGTCGCCAATCTCAAATTCCAAGTCTTTTCTCTGTCTATCAGCATAACTCTTATGTCGGTCTTGAGTAGCCTTCATCTGCTGTTTTATAATATACACCTATTCTATAGTCTCTTGGATTAGTTCAGGCCTTATAATCCCTAGAGATTTTTTAGTGGTACCTTTATATTTTGATAAATCCCAGTATAGCAGGGATTAACACTTTCGACCATATAATGCTTTATATGGTGCCATTTGAATGACAAACTGATAGCTATTGTTATAGGCAAATTCAATCAGAGGTAGATGTTGAGTCCAATTTCCACCAAAGTCCAGAACACATGCCCACAACATATCCTCCAAAATCTGAATAACTCTTTCCAATTGTCCATCGGTCTAAGGATGAGTTGTTAAACTAAATTGCAATCTTCTTCCCATATGTCTTTGTAAACCTTTCTAAAGTCTTGATGTAAATTTAAGGTCCCTATTAGACACAATACTAATTGGGATTCCATGCAACCTGATAATCTCCTTAATGTATAATTTTGCTAATTTCTCGACCTTTTAGTCAGTTCCAACTGGTAGAAAGTGTGAGGACTTTGTTAATCGATCTACTACTACCTAAATATTGTCATAACCACCTCTGGCCTTTGGCAAACCGATCACAAAGTCCATAGTCATTTGTTCTTATTTCCAAACTAGGATGGGAAGTGGCTGTAACAAACCCAACGATCATTGGTGTTCCTCCTTCACCAACTAGTAGGTCAAGCATTTCTTCATAAAGTCTACTACATCTTTCTTCATGCCATTCCACCAGATCTATTTCTTTAAGTCTTGGTACATATTTTTTCCTCCAGGATGCATGGTGTATCTTGATCGATGTGCCTCTTCCAATATCCTTTCTTTCATCTTTTCTGGTACGCAGATTCTATTTTGATAGAGTAGGATACCTTGGCTATCCATGCTGAACTCAAACTCTATAAAACTTTTAATTGTCTGTTTCTATTTCAACATCCAATTCTCTCTGGCTTGAGCTTGTCGAATTTTTTCATATAGCTCAAGTTGTGCTCTCACCCCTGCAATCCAAACTTATTATTTTAGTTTTATCATAGCACTTATTTTCAATCTTTCTGATATCTTTGTACCGTGTAGATGAGCCATTCATACTTTATGACTTAGAGCATTAGCTACTACATTTGCTTTTTCAGGATGATAATTGATGGAAAAATCATAATCTTCTAAGAATTCCATCCATCTTTGTTGTCTCATGTTCAAATCCTTTTGCGAATGTAGATACTTGAGGCTTTTGTGATCTGTGTACATTTCAAATGTAGCCCCATAAAGATAGTGCCTCTATTTTGACAGTGTAAAGATAATCACTGCCAACTCCAGATCATGTGTGGGGTAGCTTTCCTCATGAGGCTTTAACTTCCTGGATATATAGGTAATAACATGCCCTTTTTGCATCAACATACATCCCAACCCCTTATATGAGGCGTCTATATATACCACAAAATCTTTCAACCCATCTAGAAGGGCTAATACTGGTGTCATAGTCAAATGGTTCTTCAGTTCTTGGATGCGCTTTTCACACTCTTCATTCCAAACAAATGGCTCATCCTTTTGGTTTAACTTGGTTAGTGGGCCGACTATCTTGGAAAAGTCTTGAAAACATCTTCGGTAGTAACCGATCAATCCCAAAAATCTTTGAATCTCTGTAAAGCTCTCAGGCCTCTTCCAATTGAAAATTATCTCTATCTTGGAAGGGTCAACCTCTATCCCAGTTTGAGTGATTACATGACTCAAGAATGCTACTTTCTTTATCCAGAACTCGCACATGCTGAACCTAGCTTACATATGATGTTGTCTTAAAGTCTTTAGAACTATGTGTAAGTGCTTCTTGTGCTCCTCTCTGGACTTAGAGAAAACCAAGATATCATCAATAAAGATGACCATAATTGATCTAAATAGGGTCTGAATATTCGGTGCATCAAATCTATGAATGCTGTCAGGGTGTTGGTTAGGCCAAACGGCATCACCATAAATTCGTAGTAGCTATATCAAGAATTAAAAGCTGTCTTCAGAATATTCTTTTCTCTAATCTTCAGCTGATAATACCTTACCTTAAATCTAATTTCGAGAAGATTCTTGATCCCTACAGGAGGTCAAATAACTCTTCCACATGGGGTAGTAGATACTTGCTCTTGATGGAGACTTTGTTCAATTCTCGATAATTGATGTAAATTCTCATAAACCCATCTTTTTTCTTGACAAACAGCATTGGAGCTCCCTAAGGCGACATGCTAGGTTTGATAAACTTCTTCTCTAACAACTCATGTAGCTAACTCTTCAATTCCTTAAGTTCGGCAGGTGCCATCCGGTATGGAGTTTTGGAAAATGGCGCAGCCCCCAAGATAGTATGAATAACAAACTCTATTTCCTTGTCAGGGGGTAGTGAGTTTAACTCTTCAGGAAATACCTTAGGGTATTCCACTACTATTTCTACTTCTTCAATCCTAATTATGTCCTGAGGTTTGTTGATGAGGTATGCCAGGAATCTTTGCCCACCTTCATTTAGAATCTGCTTAGCTTCTATAGCTGATATGATTGGTATCGGAGGGGTTTTATCTATGGAAGGATATGATGATATCAACGTCCATCCCCCGAGTGTTATGCACTTAGTGAAATAGTTTACTTGTGCTTGGTGGTTGTATAGCTAATCCATTCCAAGAATTACATCATATCCTTGTATAGGAATTTACATTAAATGGGCTAGACACATTTGACCTTCAATCACAATCGGGCAAATCTAATACATGACATCAGTGACTAGCCTTATTCCTAAAGATGTTCTCACTTCTACTTGATACGCCATAGTTTCAGGTTTCATATTCAGTTTTGCAAAGAATTCAATAGATATAAAAGAATGGGAAGTTTTGGGATCATATAACACTTTACCAAGGGTTTTGGAGATTGTAATCATACTTTCTACTACGTCATTAGGGTTCGGTGCGTCTTCTCTGATGAGGGCATAGACATGGGCTCAAATTTTCTACTTTTCTTTTCCTGTTAGAACTAGGCCTTTCTTCCTTGGGCAATCTTTTAGAAAATGCTAGCTACTACTACACTGTAGGCATTTACCCTATTTTCGCTAATAGTTCACTTCCTCATGCCCTGTTGACCTACAAAATCCACATAGTGCCAGTATCTTTTTTGAGCCCAATTCACTATCCCATCTATTCGAGTAGTTCTCTAAGTCGTACCCTCAGCTTGTGGCCTCCACAGTTTTTTGCTAGTGCCACTTGGTCCACCTAGAGACGGTATACGCTTTTTATCTTTTTCTTCAATTTTTTTAATTTCCTACTGCTCCGATTCTAGTTGCAGTGTCTTACTAACTGCTATGTTGAAATTTGGTAAATCAAAGATAGCTAGACGCTATCTCAACTTTGGTCATGGTCCTTGAGTAAATAGTTGAATTTGTTGACATTCATCATTTTAAACAGGGTGAATATCGGATGAGTTGGCTGAAGGTTTCCTCATACTGACTAATAGTCTGATTTCCTTGGATCAAATTCATGAAATCACGTTCCTTAGATTACTTGACCACCAGGGGTATATATTTATCCATAAATTCTTTAGTGAAATTGTCCCATGTCTTCTGGGTTCTTGAGGTTGGCCAATGACGATCTACCATTTTCTACCAACTTCTAGCAGATCCTACCAGGAGGAATGTGGCAAACCATACCTTTTGTTCATTAAGGTAGCACAAAGTATTAAATATGATCTCAAGGTCTTTAACCCATTCTTCAGCCTTTTAGTCATCTGGTTCTCCATGGAACTTAGGGGGTTGAAAATGAAGAAATCTTTCTAGAGCTTGATCTTTAGCCACGAGTTGAGTTGGTAGCCTAACTTCTGGCTCTCTCTGATACGCAGGTCTCATTAGCTGCCCAACTGAAGGAGTTTGTGATACCTCTTCTCTCTGCTCAGCTCGAGAATAAGTCAAAACTCTTTGTCTAAGAGCATGATAGTTTTAAAATCACTGTCTAGGAGGTCTTCCTCATTGACCAAATAGGGGTGGTACAGGTTTAAGGCTTGGTCCTACACGAGATGCCATCACAGCCTCAAAATTTTAGGAATATCTCAACCTGTAATTGAAAGTTGAAGTTAACATCCTAATTCTCAATATCTTTTCAATAATTCAGGTTTTAATAAAGAAAATAATATAAATTAAGGAAACTTTCAAGACTCATAACAGAAAAGAAAGGTTAAAAATAATTTTCCCAAAAGTTAAACATTATCATAATATAAGTTAGTAATAGCAGATTATAAAAGCGTATATACAAATCAAAGGTAGAAAAATTGGCTATGCTAACAAAATGCCCAATCGAAGATAAAATGATAGGGCGTTCAAAGGAAAAGAAGGAAAAGATATTAGTTATAGTCATAAAGTAATTCACTGCGGTTACAAAGGTTGATAATTAGAAGCCATCAAATACTGTCCTGCCAACATACTAAAATACTACAACGCCAAGACTCACATCCAATCTTCCTCATCATTAGTGATATCAGATAGCTCGCTCACCTCATTTATCATCTACTGATCTTCTTTGTCATCTATCTCAAGTGGTACCATGACTCGAGGTTCTGGGATGACATCTGCAGTGAGGGCGTCTTTGGGTTCCTCCTTAGACTCCACCTCTAATTCTTTTTCTGGTTCAGCCACAGGTTTCGGTGCTCGCTTCTGTTGCTACCGACCCTGTCCTTGATCAAGAGTGGGGATTCGATGAATGCCTGATGGACCAACCTCTACGTCTATCTCGGGACCAACTCCAATGGCCTGATCAATAGCCCTACAATAGTAGTCCATCGCTCAACTCATCTCATCTACCACTGGGTAAGGAATTTATATCAATCTTCTATAATCAAATTACAAGGCCTGAAATATTACCTCTATGTTAGCCTGCAAGGATCAAAGCTCTTAGATCTGTACTTTAATGATGTTAACTTAAAGACGCTTTTGTTTGAGGCCACCCATGACTTGATCATGCAGATAATCTTGAGCACCCACTATTCCTTTCAAAGTACGCACCTCTTCCTGAACCTGGTGAAGATGCTCATTTTGCCCATAATATTTCTCTTCCAAAGTCTTGCAAATCTTTCTAAAATTCTTTCTTTCTTCTTTATATTTCTTAATCTCGTGCTTTTAAGTTTTGCCATTTTGGTTGTTTGTAGGTGCCTTCCCTTTGTTAGATCCGCTAGTCATCCCGCAACAATTCAAGAATTTCATCTTAACAAAATCAACTAATATAATTCTAAATCTAAGTCTTAGGATCCTACTATACTCTATCAATCCTGCTATGACTTAACAATTATGTTAATACCTTAAGTGCACATCGAAATAACCTAAATAGAGGTCATTGAGGGTTCTATCACATGGTAACACCTAGGTTATCTAAACCTAGACTTTGATACCACCTTTATGGCGCCCCACCTTGGGACAACACCTAAGTTGAGTTACTACTCTGATTTTGACTTAATTCTCAGAGTTACAATTCAACAATAAGCCCATAAATTCAAACATCTCAAAATTTAACACTAATTCAACTCTAATAATACTAAATAAATCATAAAATGGATATATCAAAAGAGTTCAGAGAACTAAGTTAAATTACAGTCTGGGACAAGTCAAGCCATCATTTTCATCTTACACTATAATCTCCAAATAAAATATATATCACAATGTCTCTAAAGTCAACCAAATAGTTACAAGTTATATACTTAATTTCAGCCCCAATTCTATTACAGAATAACCATATACTTCATTCCAAACCTGGTGTATATCAGAGCCTATCCCTGTTTGAAAGATTATAAAATATAGGGGGTAAGTCCAAAGACTTAGTGAGGGATATGTACAAGTTACAACAGTGTTTATCGAGGAGAAACGTAACTTGATAAAACATAATTTTTTATCAAATGAAATATAACAGAATTAAAAAAATAGACAATATGAAAAAGCAAATAGAAAACTCTCTTGCCTTATGCTCTAAGAGAAAATTATAGGTAAATAGAAATCATTTAGGCAAATCAAACCTAAAGCATATGCATTTCAAGAAAAGGTTGTAAGACATGTATTGCAAATTCACCTTATACTAGACAGATAGATAATTTACCTAAGCGTAACAACTTGATATATGGCAGATTCCTATACGGACTGTATAACATACCGCTGATACTTAGGGAGAGATCTCTAGCATATCGCTCATACCCAGGGAGAAATTCCTAGTGTATGGTTGGCACCTAAGGGGAAATCCCTAGCGTACCAGTAACATCCAGGGAAAAATCCCTAGCATGCCCCTACATAACCAAACAGATCGCCCAGTGTGGCCCTTAGCCCATATAATCATTGTGTAGATACTAGAATAACCACTCATATAGATGCCTAGAGGGAATCCTTAGCGCATTATCAGTTTTAGATCAACAGAACAGAACAGTATGCCACCAAGGCAATAGAAAATAGTAAACGGAGAATAGATAAGCCAACATGATCAATAAACACAGAGTTGATAACAGATATGCTGATAAGGTAATAGATACAGTACAGTTAGTATAGATATGAGACTGACATATATGAGAATAATAGACAATAGATAAAAGTTTTGGGCACCAGAACGGACAAAAAATAGAATCAACATCATAAATAACCCTCATAGGGGTATTCAAGTCAGATAACTGATAATAGAAAAATTTCACACGCAGATCAGAATACGATTTAGAAATAGTAAAATCCACATAGGGACTTATTACAACCACAGATAAGAAATGTAACGCCAGAACGACAGATCCTCACAGGGGTTTCCACAATTAAAAGTAGCTTAACAAAGCAATAACCTAGAGTGGGAGACCCTCACCTCTTGCAGTCCTAAACAGCAATAGTTAAAAATTGAATCTATTGCTCATTAGTGCTCAGCTCCTCGTCACCTAATCAGAAAATTATGCTACGAGTCAAAATTCTCTAGAATCAACATTCACGCATAAATCCCTAGTTAAATTCTCATTCCAATACTATTTAACTTATAATGGTTCCTGATATCAAAATTTATTCAACTTATTATTAACCAACATATGAGTCCAAAATTCATATCTCTCATCTCCTTATTCCTCGCATAGGAAAATAATCATAGAAATACATATATTGACTCAAAGGCTTGACCCAGACAAAAACTAACAATCGCATGCATGCATGCACATAAATACATAACATGAAATTAACAAAAAAACTCCAATATCATTAACAAGGGCTCAAAATCACAAACTAATAGCATCGGGATGTTCATTGCGTTGAGACGAGAAGACTACCTCTCTGCCATTGCCAGAAAACTCAACTCCATCACAGAATTGATCCTCTCATCACGAGGATTCTAATGCCACCTTTCGTTTCCAATTTTGAGCAACATAGACGTCGAAATGGGCTAAAAATTGTCAAGTACTTCCTTCATCCACTGAGCTCTGATAACCGCCCCGTTGTTGTCGGAGTTGCCATGCAAGGGTGCCGTTGATCTCCTCATGTCTAATGCTCCCCAACCCAACCCTTAGAATCGACAATGGCCACCAAAAACCACAAAATCTAGCTACTACCGTGGTTGGCCTCCTTGGTCCACCTCCTGTTGCTGCTGCTCCACTGTTTGGGTGAGAAGTTTGAGTGGCTAAGGGTGCAAGTGGTGGTGAAAGGAAGAGATTGGTGGGTTTTGGAGGATTGAAAAGCCGCTGGAGAGGTGGCTGGGGAATGGTGGTGGTTTGGTGAAAGAAGAAAAAAAGAAGAGGAAAAATGGAGAAGGAAAAGAAAGAAGGAAAAGAAAGGAAAAAAAAAGGGGGAAGAAAAAGTCTTGCCTGATTCTATAAATTTGATTTTCATTTTCAATTTTTTTTAAAATTTTTTTAAATTATGCAATTTTACCCCAAAGTTTTAGAAAATTGCAATTAGCCCTAAATTATTCAAAAGTCAACACAATTAAGTCTACAAAAATTATAATTTAGCCCACAAAACTTTTAAAATAATTTATAATGTGAAATTCATAAAATTTTCATATAACGATAAAATCGCATATTATAAATAAAATAAATAAAATTTTAGGGGTGTTACATAGATGAATAATATTGGTCTTTTGATTGGATTTGATTGAGGTCTTCATTATCTGTGCTTTCGTCGTATTTACTAAAATCTATTCAGTCATAGATTTTAATAATCTCAATTTTTTTTGTTCTTCGATTTTTAATTCATTTTTTCTTTTTCTTTTTGGTCCAACATGTATTGGCACAATGTCCTAGTTTTCCACAATTTTTACACTTTATTTGAGATTTGTCCTTTTTTATTGTTTTTCTTATAATTTTTCTTAGTGGATTTTTTCTTATAGTTTTCTTGATTTTTATTATTTTGTCTTTTATATGTGTTCTTTCCACTTCTATACTTACAATTTTGTCTTCTGTGTGTACTAGGAGATTTTATTTTTTTCAAAACCAAATTGTTCACAGAATTGCTCTCATTCTCTTCTTGAGGTAATTTGTTGTTTTTTCATATGTGATTTTAGTCGTAAGTGATTACATAATTGTATTCCTACAATATCGATTTGTGTTAGTATTTCTCCATAATATAAGTTTCCTAAGTCTTGATTTTCTGTACCTCTTATTTGATCTCTAATTTTTTCAGCGAATAAGTTTGATAGTCCTGCTATGAATCTTTCTTTCCAATAATATGAATTTGCATTTTCTAATTGATAAACTCTTGTTAAGAATTTATCTTTGTATCATCCAAAGTTTGGAAGAGATTTACAAGTTAAGTTTTGTAGTATTTGGGAGTTTCTTTGTCATACATATGGGGTCTTCAATAAAACTTGAAAGTGTATAAACTAAAACTTTTACTGCATTTGGAACTGGTGTTCTATTAATTGGACCTAGAATTATTTCTCCTTTTGAATCTTTTTGTAGCTTTTTAATATCATTTCTTTGTGTTCGTTAATGATGCTATCCCACCAACTATTTAATATCCCATTGAATCCTAAGACTAAGTTCTTTGCTGCGTCGATTTCAAAAATTTTATTCTTTTCTTGATATTTATTCGTAATTATAGTCATTTGTTTGGTATTCTAATTGTCCATTTATAGTCCATTTATATTTAGAAGGGTGACTTATGGCTACCACCACTGAGGTTTAGTATAATTACGAAAAGTTTCTCGCTCTGTCACTGATCAATAATTTAGTCGCCGTTGGGGTTTTTTCAAATTTTTGTTAAAAGTGCATGCAAAATTCCATAAATGCCCTTCAGGGGATTCGGTTGATAAACTGATTGTGTAAAAGTACAAAAATACCCTAAAACCTTAATAAAAATTCCAAAAAGCCCTAAATTTAATTTTTTTCATCCTTATGTGGTTTCGGCGAGGGATGGATGATTTAGTAGCGTAGTTGGGACATCTTACGTAGAAGTACCGATAGAAGAGTGTGTGCAGGAGAAAATCATTTCGAGATTTAATATGTGGGGGAGATGCTTATTGTGTAACAGTGTTGGCGCAGGTGACGGCTGATCAGGAGACCCAATTCACAGCTAATTATACAAACCCATATGCAGATAACTTTGTTTGGAGGAGAAGAGGGCAGCTAATTCTGCTCAATTATCTCATCAATTCTGAAGTTAATTAAAAAAAAGTCAATTAAAACCTTCTAAATTTCATTGGCTTCCTTTTCAGAAAATTGAGAAGTAAATGGGAAAGCTCAAATCTTTTCTTTTCCTCAGAAAAAGCTATTCTTAATTTTCCTCGTAAGTTGTAGATTTTTTTTCATCTCTGATTATTATCAGCTTGTTTTTATTCCTTTAAGCTATATTTACAAGCTTTATAATTTTCAAATCTTTGTATCTATTTGTACTGACTATTATAGTAGGATTATTTGCTAGCAAAAATTTATCCTTCTACGAATTTATTTATTCTACTTTGGATGCTATCACTATTATTTTTTATACAAGTTAGTGCAATTGTTCTCATGGTAAGTGATATTATTAATATGAATTTTATAATATTCACACATATATTTTTCTCATTTTTATCTTTACTTGTTATGTTTGATGAATCAGAAGAATTTGCCATTATTTTTATTTTTGGTAATCCTAAATATTAGTTCGATATTTAAATTCTATATATTAATATAAGTCTTTGCTAGCATAAATATTAGTTTGTTAAGATAGAGACAAATTTAACTTATTGAGAATTCGTTATGTTTCAATTTCGGGCCCCATAATTACATGGTTGTATGTCCTTTTACATTTTGCTTTTAGTGGTAGGTAATTTGTATTCAAGAAGTTCGCATATTTATTTAATAGATATGTTCTATAGTGCTTAATTTTTTGATATGTTAATTTTATTTGTAATACGTACTAAAGAACTGTTCAATTAATTTGCATATTTATTGCGATTGCTATGTTTGATCACGACTAATTTTGTCATGTCAATTTTATTTTCAATGGTTGTTAAGTTGTCATTTTATAAATTTGCATATTGATTATAATTGCTATGTTTTATGGTGTATGATTTTTCAATGTTAACTTTTATTTTTTTTTGGATTTTAGCAAATAATGAATGGCAAGGAAGACATCTTGGGCAAACGTAATTGCAAAGTTAGAATAGTGTAAGTTCTATGAGTTCTGAAGAAAAAGATAAGTTTTTGGAAAAACGTAGACAATATTATAGAAATCGTGTTTGTTGATCCAAGTAACAACAATCTCTGGAGGGAACGTTTGTCAGTGTCTTTTCTTCCATGTTTCTATTGTTCCTCATACTTTGGTATCGAGAGCTATTCAATCCTATAAACCAAATGAATTGTCTACAATTACCTTAGCATATAATAGTAAGGAGAAAAAAGAAAGTTTTGGAACAAGATAGGCAACATTATTATAGTCCCCACTCCCTTTATTCTGGTGCCCTTCTACTTTAGTGTTTATTGATGTTTAGATTTCAAAATCAACTGAATTACTTCCAACTATGATAAATTTTTGTGGTACATATCTACTTATATATAGTAATTATTATTATGTAATAAATTCCAAAGGTGATTAGATGAAGTGGGCTCTGACCTCATAATTTTTCTCTCATTTTATTTGATATTTATGAATATCAAACGAGGAGTGAGTCAAACAACTACCAACACAAACACATTGAGGGATTTTAAAATAATAAATCATTTAATATTAATTAAAATAATTAAGTTTTAATCAACATTCATTAATTTTCAAAAATTTATCTTTTCTTGTTGGGGCTTGACTAAAAAGTAATTACTTAGATTTATTAAATTAAATCAATTGATTTGTAATTAATGTAAAAATTAAAATCAATTAATTTAATCTTTTTTTTTTTACCTATTTTAATTTGTAAAACTCAAAATAAATTTTTAAGCCTATACTACAATCAAGTAATCAAATGAAGATAAGTAGGTTAGGCCTACTAGGATACTTCCATTATATTTATGTGAAAAAACATCAAGAGAGTTTAGTCAAAAAAAAAAAAAAACTTGAGGAACTCCAAAACAACCAAAATTTTTCTTCCTGGTTTCAACAAAATTGGGGCAAATAGACAAAAGTAAGTTTTAGAATTTTATTTATCTCAAAAACTACAAACGAGAAAACTTTTTTCACTATATATTGTGAAAAAGAGGCTCATGAGAAAATAAAAGATGATTTTTTAACCAATTGCTTAGTTACTTATATTGAGAAAGATATTACTAAAAGTTTTGATCATTGAAGTAATTTATGTTATAAAAGATCATTGTGCTCAACTCGATGCAGATTATGTATTTCAAATTCCTAAATTATATGTATATATATTTATTACTTTTGTCCCCCCCCTCCCCTAATTACTTTCATTTCTGGATCCATCCGTAACTACTAATATATTGGATGTATTATACTAGAATTTTGACAACTGCCTTTTCTTGTTACCTTAAGAGGTCAGGACAAAATTTCAAACACATAACATGTGAATTCCTAATTTTACTTGTCCTAGAAAAATCCTTAATGTAATGTTGATCATTGCCACACCTTACACATTTTTTGTACTTTTTCCAACTTGTAAATTCACTATGATGGTTGTCACCACAAAAATCACAAGCTCTTCTTGTGGCTAGTTGACATAGAAGGGAATTGTTTCCACCAGGAGAGAGGTGGTTAGTTGATGTCTTACCTTGGAACTTCTGTTGTTTCCTCGCAAAATCATTTCTTTCTCTACTTTCAACTCTAGCTTCAAGAGTCTCTCCTCACTTAACCTTTTCCTCAATTTTGTATAGCTATTTGAGTTTCAATTCTTTAGGCAACTCATAAGCTATAAGAATCCTTTGTAATTTAAGGTTTAGCCTTTCAATGAGCTTTCGTGTTCGGCGTCCCTCATCACCTAATATATGATGTGCATACTAGATTAAGTGGTTAAATTGGGCTTCGTATTGAACATCAACCTAATCTTGAATAAGCTCCATAAACTCTCCCTCTTGATTCTACTATTGATCTAATAATCACCGCCAATGATGGGCATACTGTCTTAAAAGAAAAGTGGCAAACTTGATTTTCTATTCGTTAGGAGCAGTTGTTTACTTGAAAGGCTTTCTCGACCACATCAATCCACATTTTTGCTTCCTGGTCATCAGGCTCACCGATAAACCTTGGGTGTTTGTGTCCAAGAAATCGCTCTAGTGCTCGGTCCACAGTAGGTTCTTCAATATTTCAAGAACTATCGACTTTACTTTGATGCTGATCAAACTGCATGGATTGTTGCTATACGGTGAACATTTGTTCTATTGCTTATCTTCCTACCTCTTAGTTTCTTGGGTGGTTTGGCACCATTCTTTCCTCATGTATGGGATGTCTTTGGCTGGAAGTATTTTCTACTTGAACTTCTCATGCTCTGACTTGATTAACGGGTGGTTGTCCTTTATGACCTCGAATAGACTAAGATAAGTGAAGTGGTTGAGATTGTTCATGGGACGCCATTTGGTATATAAAATCTTCAGATTTTAGTGATTATGCTAAATTTGCAGTGTTTAATAAAATATCCCTTAAGTGATATTCAAATTTCTATCGGTTCTTATCATAATATACAAGGATGCATTAAGTATAAGTACATTCCACTTGATATGAAATAAAATATGATTATCCTAAACTAACGTTAGCAAATGAGCTTACATCAACTTTACACCTAAGTTTATATAATATCTTCGTTAAACTCATTATTTGTCTAATCGAGGACTAGAATATTAACTAAATTCAATATTACTATCATCAAGATAATACTTTACATTTCATTCGTGATATGATTATACAAAAAAATATAATCAGTCTTTGTACAAGGATATGCTATATATTTAAACAATTCCACAAGTCCCATATGGTTAGGTTTTAAATTATCCTAATCAACATTAAGGCACGGGTTATTATCTCTTGACGTACTTGTCACAATTGCCTACTATTTTCTATGAAAATGTTATTTTCTTTTTTTTTTTCCCTCAAATTTTAAAGTATGATTTCTAAGAATCTCATTTTTCATGGGCCATCTTTCCTTCTAACTTGTCTCTTGCGGTCGTACTAGTGAGCTCCTCCAATATCAATAAACTAATTGCCCAAATATTTGAATTGCAATAATGTATACAAGTCATTCATTGATCACCCTCCTTATGGGATGTATTTCCTTATTTCCCTATGAAATACCACCATGAATTTATGCAAATCAATCTCATTATCAAGATGCTGGTTTCAAAATAACCATATTATCTAGGTCTCCATCCCATATATACCGAACACTTATTGTCCCACATGACCCTTTTATTTCCTAAGTTCCTATTATTACACAAATACTCATTCAACAACATGATCCCAAAAATATTATTCCACAAGCATTAGAAAAGTCATATGCATGATACCCTGAAGTAATGGACTATATACTTGGTGGCCATCCTAGTACAAATCCCTTTACTCTTTGATATCAAGCATTATCCCAAAAGTTCATATTCTAGTAAAACTTTCGAGTCAAACATAATCTCCACTAATTCAAAAATTCCATATTCTGAGGATTTGGTCCAGGCATAGCTCAAGTTTCCAAGCCCAAGCATTCACATCCTGATCAATTCCTAATTTAAGCTTAATCCTTAATAAACCCATGAATTCTAACTACAAAAATTATTCCCGTATTTACCTAGATCATTGCTAAACTTGGCTTCGAGACCACCTTTGTAGCACCATATCAGGAGGTATCTGCTCTTGATCGAGGTGCTACTCAATCGAACTTCCAAAAAATTTCAAAATAAGTGAACAACTAAAACAATTCTCAATTTAATTAGTTCCATAACAATCTAAATGATAAGTAAGATCAAAACTAATTAATGACATCTACATCAACTAGTCATGTTACAAAATTGCAAGCCAAACCTGAGGTTCCATAATTTACAATCACTCAAAGACGCTGTCAAATATCATAAGCTCTGCCCATTATGCTTCTTCAAAGATAAAGATAATAACGTACCGACAAACACATTATTACATTACATATATATATATATATATATCATATCTTTATCGTTTATAAATACCTTGATAACACTATCTATTCTATACACAATGTAGCCCAAGCTCATGGTACCTTCTTTTCCTCAATCTGGGGCAAAGAATAGTAAGAAACAACATAGGGAGGGTAAGTTCAAATGACTTAGTAAAGTAATAATAAAAATGCATTTTTGTGATAAGGCTAGAAATTTTTTATTGTATTTTTTTATAAGTTTAGTTTAAAGAATCATTGATAGAATGCACGACTCTTCATTTATTGGCTATATATTTTCTAATTATTCGCAAATATGCAATATAATTAATATTTTTATATATACTTCATTAGGTGTCAATCAAGTTGATGATGCTTATACTTTTTTAATTATAAAAATTGAGATGTGCATGATTATTCTTATTTTTATTTTTATAATAATTAATATTTTTATGATATTACTAAAAAATATATAAGTAAAATATATAATTAAATAAAAATGCATAGCAATCAAATGTTGGAACATAATATTAAAATATTTATAAAGTGAAGTTTTCTTGTTTTTAGATATAAAAGCCTTTTGTTAAATTTTACAGTGGAATTTTATCATATATTTACACACACACACACACACACAC
>JACGDI010002900.1:68515-80115 GCA_014898725.1 Jacaranda copaia
GTAGTTAGCTATTAAGCAATTTTTCGCTAAGAGATTTGAGTTATCATTGCTGATTTGCTAATGAAGTATTATTGCTGGTAGGATATTATAAAGTGTTTACATGAGCATTTTCATATTTAATAATCTCGTGTTTGCTATGAATCTGACTAATAATTTTATGAAGTGCAATAGATGCTTGAACTTTGATGTACATCAACTCGTGGGAAAAGAGAACACAGTTCCAAGGATCTTGTTTGATTGAGGTTTTGAAAGCTCGAGAGCAAGCATAGAACAAGAAATGAAGTGGATTACATGTCTTTTGTGTTGTTCCCTTGTTTGAAGATGGATGTTTTCCAGTACTGCTTCAGAAATAAGATTGAATATGGAGTTAAGTTTCATAGGACTAACAAATGTAGCTATTTTCACTTTTACTACACAAGTCCAGTCCAGTCCAGACAATCTTCATTAGGTATCAATAGGTAACCAACCGGGGAGGCAACACGTTGTGTTGGTGAAACAATCAATGAGTAACTAGAATTCATTTGTAACTTCTTTACACGATCCAAACAATGTGCCTTTGCATGAGAAGATGATTGTTGTGGCTCAATTAACTGACACTTCTCCGCGGGCTTTTAGTATGTTCATTTGCTTGTGTTAGTGGTAGGAGAGTGGAGTGTAAATATTCAGTCTATGCTAAATGTTTTCCCAAGTATTTGTTGCTTGCAAGGAATTATTTTTCAGTCCAAAGCTTGAAAATACTGGATTTAGCATTCGTCTTTCCTTTTTCACCGCATTTGAGATCAACCAATAGCATCATTGTTCTACAGTTGAGGAGATCTTGAATCAATGAGTTTTCACAATTCATGTTTAGGAGCACGGACGGCACGGGACATACCACCTGAGGAGGAATATTCTATATGCATCGCCGCATCGTGTTCAGATTTGGATGAAATCCTAGGCAGAGGAAAAGAAGTTGCTGGGGATTAAGGTGGCTCCCACATTCAAGATATTGAAGGATAGCAAGATTCTCAAAGAAGATACAGGAGCTAAATTTGATGATTTAATTTTAAGCTCAAATTCGATCTTGTAACTTGTTAACTGATCAACCGACGACGACGACGGGAAATGATTCTTAAAAAAAAAAAAGAAAGAAAGAAAAAAGAAAAAAGTGTGGAATTAAGTTTTAATGGATAAGGCTGAGAAGAATTTTTGTAAGGATAGTCCATAGGACCCATTAATTGGAGTTTTCAAATTTATTCGGTTATTGCTCCTTTGTATCCTTAGAAGATTGTTCCGTTACTTTCCGTCTTCAAGTTTGTTTGGTTGATCCAATATGCTTATCAATTTGTGCAGGGTGCAGGGTGCAGGGTGGTTCTCAAGCATCATATTACTCGTATCTTATTTGATGTTCTATTTTGGATGGATGACATATACTATATTTTGTCATCTTGAATGTAGATCAAAAGCAATTTTGTTTTGTTTTGATGATTCAACTTTTGTTGGTTTGAATGATATTCAACTTTTGATGTGTCTCTTTCTCGTTAGTTGCTCAGAAATCTTTCGGGTGATTCATTAGAGCTGTTTGACCTTCAAGAAATTAATTGATGTTAACACACCACCCATCTTCCCTAAAGCTTTAGTGTTGTGGAGTCTTATTGTATTTAAACAATCGTATTGTTATTTGCTATAGCCTTCTTGACATTGATGATCATTTTTCATTTTTTCTTTTTCATGTCTGAAATTTCAAAAAATACCATAAATAAAAATAAATTTATTCATTTAATGGGACGGACGGGCATAACACTGCACCCTGCACCCTGCACCCTGCTCTCCTTTCTAGTATTATATAAGTATAAACAATCCAATCTAATTTATTTCTGATGCTATTCTACAAATCTTTTAATTATTTCATTAATTCGTGTGGTATGCATTGGGTGGATTTGATTATCGTTTTTAGATTGCTTGTTCATCATTGATAACACATTTGCAATCTCAAGTCCAATAAATAACAAGAAACAATAGAAGGAATAGCAAGAATATAAAAAATAAGATTTAGAAATGGGAATTGCATTTATGTTAATTTATACTATTTATAAAGTGTGGGGTCTTAAAAAAACTAATTTGATATGTTATTTAATGAGTTAACAAAATTACATCCATTTTAAAGATTAATTTAATTTTTCTCTTCTTTCATCTCATTTCTAATGCTTTCTTTTTTTAAAAAAAAAACTTTTTCCTGTGTAATTATTAACATTTTACTTTTGTTTATTCTAAAATTTTAAATGATATATTAAATTTGTAATATGACACAAGTAAATAAATATTTTATTCACAATACATTAAAAGGATTTTAACTTTGTGTGCCAAAATCAATTAATTGTATATATGGAGCATCGAAGTTATAGATGGGGCAAACTATTCTTCTCAATCCACTACTCTATATGATAGTGAAAGTTTTTTTTTTTTTTTTTTTTTTTAAATTGTGATAGATTTTGTTATTAAAAAAATTATTATTCTTCTTTAGTAATTTAAAATTAAATTTAGAACCAAGAGGACTTCTATTGAGTTAGATTGAATATAGGTTGGACATACATACTTAAATTGTGAAATATTATTTTAGAAAAATTAAAACACTATAATTTTAGAAGTTCTCATTACACTGATAGTTTATTGCTTAATAATATAAGCCTTGCATATAAATATGATATGAGGAATTCAAATCCTAATAAATTAACGAATTGCATATAATAATATAAGTCTGGGCTCAATGGGCCTTTCTCAATGGATCAACCCTTTTCCCACTCGGAGTATCCAGATAGTTTTTCCCGACGGATTGGAGTGCTTTGAGGCTGACCGTACAGGTTTTTGAAAATGTTCCCTTTCTTCGAAACTAGTCACTGCCAAAACCCTACTGACCCAATTTCAGGTGCTGGTTTGCTTGCAGTGAACTTGGAACATTTTCGTGGGTTTTTA
Source organism: Jacaranda copaia (assembly GCA_014898725.1). Taxonomy (NCBI): domain Eukaryota; kingdom Viridiplantae; phylum Streptophyta; class Magnoliopsida; order Lamiales; family Bignoniaceae; genus Jacaranda; species Jacaranda copaia. The sequence goes on from JACGDI010002900.1 coordinate 71,468, forward strand.
TGATAGCAATGAATGTTCACAGTCTGATTTCTAAGGGAGCCAATGTCTGACCTCTTCTCATGTTTCTTTGGTTTTGCTCTAGCCATGTTAATTCTCTTCCGCAGGATCAGAATCTCTCATTCTCATGCTGTAAGCTCATCGCTATTTACCTCTCCATGTTATCTATTTTCAGAAAATATATTGACCTGGGCCACTCATATTTTGTGTTCTCGATGTCCGTTTTCTACGAATATAAGTTTTAGCAATTTTGACGGACTTTTTAGTCGAGAAACGATAAGGAAAATTGTATATGAAGAGAGATGGGACGATTTCCGGTTAGTGGGATTCTTTGATTCCGCGTTAGCCCCCGTTTGGGTGTCCAGAATCTTGATTGAACTAAAACAGGATCCTATATTAGCTTTGAAATTATTCAAGTGGGCTGAATTGCAAAATGGGTTTCGGCATACAATAGAGAATTATTGTGTCATTGCTCACATTTTATTCTGTTCGAGAATGTACGTTGACGCCCACAATGTGCTTAGACAATTGGTTACATTACATGAAAGCAGTAAAAATGGTACAAAACCATTTCTTTCTTCTGCTATATTAGATGTTTTGTGGTTGACAAGGCATGTTTGCATCCCTGGTTATGGGGTGTTCGACGATTATTTTAGTGTTTTGGTTGACTTGGGAATGCTAGAGGAAGCGAGGGAGTGTTTCTTGAGGATGAGAAATCTTAAAGTTATTCCAAAAGCACGGTCTTGTAATATTCTTTTGCATAAGTTCTCCAAAGTGACAGATGGAGTGTTGGCAAAGAAGTTTTTCAGTGATATGGTTGGGGCTGGAATAGCTCCATCTGTTTATACTTATAACATTATGATTGGTTTTTTCTGTAAAGAAGGGGACTTGAAAGCTGCCAAAAGCTTGTTTGCAAGGATGAAGGACATGGGCATCTCTCCTGATGTTGTTACTTATAATTCACTTATAGATGCCCATGGAAAACTTGGGGAATTGTGTGAAGCGATCTGTATATACGAGGAGATGAAAGCAGCAGGGTGTTCCCCTGACATAGTTACGTACAATACATTGATTAATTGCTTTTGTAAATATGAGAAAATGCCACAAGCATTCAACTTTCTTATGGAGATGAAGGAAAGATGTATTAAACCTAATGTTGTAACTTATAGCACATTCATTGATGCTTTTTGTAAAGAAGGAATGTTACAGCAGGCTATTAAGTTTTTCATTGATATGAGGCGAGTTGGTTTGACTCCTAATGAATTTACTTATACTTCTTTAATTGATGCTAACTTTAAGGTGGGAAATATTGATGATGCCCTAAAGTTTGTAAAAGAGATGTTGGAAGCTGCTTTGAAGTTAAATATTGTCACCTACACGGCATTGCTTGATGGCCTATGTGAAGAAGGGAGGCTAAAGGAAGCTGAAGAAGTTTTTAAAGCTATGCTGAAAGATGGCGTAGTACCTAATGAGAAAATCTATACAGCTTTTATGCATGGGTACCTTAAGGCCAAAAGGATTGATGACGCTATGAGGATTTTGGAAAAAATGAAAGATAATAACATCAAACCTGATTTACTTCTCTATGGAACTATAATTTGGGGGCTTTGCAATGTGGGAAGGTTTGAAGATGTGAATGCATTGTTGGATGAAATGAAGGAGCACAATATTGAGGTTAGTGAAGTAATATACACAACACTTATTGATTCCTATTTCAAGGCTGGAAAAGATATAGAGGCAAGAAATCTGCTTAATGAAATGCGGGGAAGAGGCGTAGCTCCGACGATTGTGACATATTGTTCGTTAATAAATGGTTTGTGCAGATTGGGATATGTCCAGGAGGCAATTGATTATTTTAATTATATGAAAAGTGCTGGTATGCAACCTAATGTTGTTGTTTATACATCACTAATTCATGGTCTTTGTAAAAACGAGCGCATTGAGGCTGCTAAAAAGCTGTTTCTGGAAATGCCTGAGAAAGGCCTGATTCCAGATAAATTTGCTTATACATCTTTGATTGATGGAACAATGAAGCAGGGAAATATTCATGAAGCTTTGGATCTGGTAAAGACAATGACTGAAACTGGTGTGGAGTTTGATCTTCATGCCTACACGTGTTTAATTTCTGGGCTCTCTAGATCTGGTCAACTTCAGCAAGCGAAGGATTTGCTTTATGAGATGATTGAAAAAGGAGTCCAGCCTGATGAAGTTGTTTATGGTTGTCTCATATGTAAGTATCATGAGCTTGGCAATAGGGAAGAAGCTGATGTCTTACTGCATGAAATGATGGAAAGGGGTTATGCACCTGTTAAAAGTGAGTTGCTGGACAAAATTTACGAACCTGACTTGGTGTAAGCTACTGGTTGTTACTAATGCATTGACCAATTACTCTATCTTGAAGCATGAGAACTCTCGGCAAGGTATTGAATGTTTGTTGCCTCAAAGACTTCCCAAAACTTCCTGATTGCGGTGAGTGGGAAGTGTTGAACTTTTTGATTTCCATTTCAACTCCCCCCTCAAACTTACTCTTTCTGTTATGATCGCTTACTTTAGACTTAAGGATTCATATATACAGCAGATCAACCAATAGCATATTCGCTTACAGTTGTATTATGTGCAGTGGGATCTGGTGAAGATGGTGGTCTGGCATTTATATGAAGTGGGGGATGGAAAAATAGTTTTGGGAATTTGGTTTGGACATAAGATGCTTCTGTATTCTGGCATTTAGCGACTGAGAAGGCACCTTCCAGTGGTGTATATCTCTTCTAGGCGTTATTATATTTTGAAGCTTGCATAGGTTGGTAAGTGACAAGATTCTTCTTTTGTGTAAGACTTGGCAGTTTCCACACTAGCGATAACTACTAGGCTGACCTCTTCATTATTAAAGAAGTTCATTGATTTATAATGGCAAATATGCCATTTGCAGCATATGCAGTTTAAACTGATAATCCTGTTGATTGCTGATAATGTGATGTGGACCACGTTTAATGCTTTCCAAGTAATCAAGATTCCTTACCAAAGTAGCCTTCCGCACATGTTGAACTAAATAATGCTGCTCATTAGATCTTGCAGATATGATTTGTGGAGAGTAAATTGGGTTGGATCTAGCCTTTAGCTTCTTATAAAGAGCATGGTTGAAACCAGCCTTGAGTTTTATTGTATATTGCTTGAGAACATTTACCCTCTTTGCAGGCAATTGCTATGTGAGAAACTGTAGTATGATGTTTCTCCAACATGTTTTGAACCTCTCCTGTTGAACTATATGAAATTCAACTGTATTCATGAGGCTGATTTGATTTTTTTTGCCAGTGTTTCTCTGTCTCCTGATAATATCATATGTTAGAGTTATTGTGTATTGGATGGCAATTCACCCTCAAATCTGCTCACCCACACAATTTGCTACCACCACTGCTCATGCCCCCGCGTACATAGGATATATACATGTGTGAAATATGTATTGTCACAAAGCAGACTACAGACAATAACTAGAAGATAGAAAAATGTAGACAGTTCCAACCCTAATAGTAAAAGTACTAACTGGAGAAGGATATGGCTCAACTGGTTCCAACCTTTGTGGGTTTTGCCTGTAGATGATTGAGTTTGGTGCATTGATCTTGTGATTTTGTATAATATGCTCTCGTAGATGATGGCCCCTATTTCCACAGTTTATGTGAGTTGATTTTTATTCAGTTGTCAGATGTTTGTCTTCGTATGATTGTGAATTATAATAGCACTGCTAAGAAGCTTTTTTGAAAATTTGGATCTAGTATTTAATTCTTTCCAATCCACTGCACTTTTATAACTACATTGCTACTTCTCTGTCTCTTTCTCTCACTTATTAATATCTGTATTTGCTTTCTACCTAGATATGATATCAACAAGAAGCATGAAGAACCTCTTGAACTCCAGATTAGTGCTGGTTGGTCAACTCACATTTCAACAACCATAATTTCATAACAACAACTGCTATAATTGAAGCAATTAGGTAAGTAATTACTGTTAAGTCCAACTTCTGAAAATTAATTAATGAATTATGATTGAAGCAACTCTCTTTTGACTTGCATTTAGGCTTTCATCCAATTTGTGAATCTGAACCTTTGCAAATTTTTTGACTGACTTTTTGCCTGTAGTGCTTAGTTCTAAAAGTTTAAGGTTAAATCTTCAGATTTTGCAAACTACATATATGAGAAACTAGTTTTGCTTTTATTGTGGGACAGTTTTCTACTAAAACTTCTATTTCTGCTATAGCAAGCTGATTAAGGTTTCCTGCATGCAAGAATAAAGTGTAAATTTTGGTTTCCCAGTTTTTATTTTCATTTGAAAAACAATGATGTTAACCTAGTTCGTTTGAAGGCTTCTCTTAATTTTGGGTTCAGTTTAGCTTTTCTTCTACCCTTTTAGCTTTTGACCATTAAGATTGGCTAACTTTTTATACAATATTTGACCTATATGGCCTGCAGGCATGCTGCTCTTAGAGTAAGGGTTATTGGACTTTTTGTTTATTTATTGTTTTCTTCCTTTTAGTGAATCCAAAGCTAAATGCTAAATATCTTTTGACAGTTGAATTTTACGGAGACTGAAATTGCTTATGCGTGCATATGTTTAGTGATTTTCATAGTTCATATGATTCCAAGCAGTGTCCATCATTAGCTTTTGCATTAGAGCAATCATATTCTTTTGTCTTCATCTTCTTGGTTTTCTTTCTTTTTCTGTTTTGTTTTCAATGGTTTGTTTTCTTGACACTATTCCCTCATGCAGTTTCTGCAGGAGATTACTGAAGGTCGACAAATTATATTGAAAACTCAATGACGTCAAAGGAGTTATGGCCGTTAGTCAATGAATCAAGGAACATTCAAATGGAGACCTAAGAAAATGAAAAAAGATTTTTCAGGCGACCTACATCCTGCTCACGTCAAAATTGATTTTAACCTCAGAAATGTACACCAATGTGCTTTCTGGATGTTGAGTTGATAAAAATTCTTCTGATGTTTGAATTAAATTTATGTTGCTTGGAGATGCTTTCATTATATATTCTCTTAGAAACTCGATGCCAAGTTTAACTTTGCTGAATGTTAGTAACTTTGTCAACTAATTTTGACTTCAATTTTCTGTGCTTGATCATATTTTTTATTAAGCTTGTTTTTGTGCTTTACTTAGGTGTCCTCATAATTGAGATTTAAAAACGTATTGCTTGTTTGGACAACATTGACAATCTTTATGTAGCCACCTTACCAATTTGAAGTATTGAGATTCCTGTCTATGGGCAACGTTGATTATCTATAATAATCAACAGTTAGCTGCCTTACAATTTGAAATATTGAATAGGTTCTGTTTATGAGGCAGCTTTCATGTCAGAAATCTGGACAACTGACGATTAATTTTTTTTCTTCATATTTTTTGCTTCATTGGTTGCATGCAGTTTCTTTGAATCTGTGAGTTAGTGTAGCCTAATATTATTAATTTTGTCTATTTCCTTGTGCTTTTGCTTTGCTACCGTAGCTAAAGGTGGTGGAAGAAGAGATTCCTTAAAATAATTTGCGATGATTGGCGTGGGGTGGGTGTGGCGCCCTGGAGGTTCACTACACTGCAACACTAATCTTTTTTGGGAGATTTTTCTTTCCAAGGTTAGTGCTAAGATCATATTAAACAAATAAAATGACATATCATATTGAAAGGAGCAATATATATTTTATTCATTGTACATTAATTTGAATCTTTCCTCTAGTTGTGGATGGTTACACATATACTAGTACTTGAGCCATGACACTAAAGCTGTCATAGCTATAAGTCTTATTATGTATATGCATAAACTTACAAATTTGGGTACTTTGGGATTCAAACAAAAGATAGCTTCTTTCTTTTCCATTATCAAGTTTCTTCTTCTGGTATGATCAATTCAGCCTCATTTGTACAAAGAGAAGTACAAAGGTGAGTTTGAATGACTTAGTGAGGACAGTAGGAGAGTTACTATATAGAGTTTATTTTGCAGTAGAAGATGATAGAGTGATAATTTAAGTAGGGAACAAACATGCCAGGGTAACTAGATTTCTATAACAAGCTTTTGTAATAAATGCTTTATAAGTCCAATGCACATATATTTGAGATATCTTGAGGTTTTATGTAAATCAAGAGGTGTTTTAATTAGATTACTTATAAAAAATCTTATTAGATCAGAGGCATTGTCATCATATCAAACCTTTTGTATAACTCTATCACTGTCTCATGCTAGTAAGGAGAATTCATAAATTTTAATGCCTTTTCATGTTTAGACTTAAGTGTACAAGATATAAGAGGTGGCCCTCACTACACAGCCGCATGCGGCACTTAAATCCTTACACTTTATTTCATGAAGAATAAAATAGGATTTTATCATTTGAGGTACAAAAAACAACTAAAAGATGTCTAGTACTAAAATTCAGAGGTGTCAATGACGACAAATTCAAGAGGTGGCCCTCGCTGCACATCTCATTTCAACTATTGTGGCACTTTGCTTTACCTAGCACATAATTCATAGTACTAACCAAATAAGATATTTAAAAGGGTCAAGAATACAATAATGATAGTAGAAAATGTTGAACCTGGGATTCTAGAGGTGGTCTCCACCGCACACCCCCTGTCAACAAGTGTGGCATTTAGTTTCCGGTTCGATGAGTAGGATGAGAAGGTTTATAATAATTAGAAAGCATGAGCCTTCTTCAAGTTATAATTTATTTGAAGTAGGGAGAATTTTTCATAAAATAATTTTAAACAATCTTTTCTATTTTGAGGCGTTTTCAAAGTATTCGGTACAGGGGGTTCTTACTTCACTTAATTAAGTAGCATAGTTTTGATTATAACAAGCGAACGAAATAAACATTAATGCCATGATCTTTTGATTAGGAATACTTTAGGATTTCAATTAGTTCAAACTTACAAGCAGATAAAAAATTATTGTCACCAGAAGTGTGGATGGTTATATGATTTAAGATGTAGTTATTAGCAAGTAATAAATGGAAATTAGAAGGAAATAAAAGACCTCACATATCAATTATTGGGGTGTTTCTGAAAACATGAGATAGATATATGAATGTAGAAAAGATATTGCAAAAGAACAGAAGACCCTATATATTGATATTCAAGGTGGTTGAAGAAAAAAGGAATTATAGGTAACAAAATAGCAATTTAGAAAGAACAAAAAACCTCACTGATTCCTGTGATTGAGATTCTCCAACAAAATGGTACGCTTAATTACCTAAATTTAAGATTCAATTATTATTGATTGTTCTTTCGGTAATAATATTATGAGGGAATGAAAATAAAAATTAGTTTACTTGAAGTATTATATACCATTTTAGCTATTTAGTTACTACTTAATAATTCAAGTGTCTATTCTTGTTGATATGTTGAGCATATATATATATATATATATCTAAGAGTAATTTGTCCCTACTTATTAATACCTAAATGAATAGAATATATCTCAATACTTTTCTTATCACATTATTCTAAGAATTACATAAGGTCATATTTTATAATTCCCACCAAATCCAGTTAAATTCAAATTCCAATTATCCAACATAATCTCATAACTCAAAAGACATAATCCAAACATTCATATCTAATCGCAGTTATCAAAACAAATTCAAGTTAATATCATCATAACATGTTCACAATTACTCAACAAGATTTGCCCATTTCCAGAATCACATAATCAACTGCGCAGTTTCCCCAAAACTAAATTTTTGCCAAATCTAAGGCAGTTGGACAGTGGTGTTTACCTCAGATGATCTATACACTTAATGAAATTTCTAGTTATGGTCCCAATTTTTCGATCAACAGGTTGATTTTCTCTAATTTTTGCTCCAAATGAGCTTCTGACACAGTCGTGTCCCTGATAGACAGGTTGCGGTTCTTGCCCCTTTTCGATCAAAATATCACTTCAATTTTAGCAATTCCTGGTTCTAATATTATCTACATTCATAGATATTTCAAAAAATGGTTTTACTTCATCATTTGAATGACTAATTCTTCAGATATAGCCAAAAGAAAACTACCCTCGATTCTGACAGTTTCTGCCTGTCTGAGGCAGTGTTGATTTTGGCAGAGTTTCAGGTTGATCTGGGTAAATGTTTTAGAAATATATGCTATTATCATAATCTAGACATCAAGGGATTTCCAGCGACGTGTTTGCATGGACGATCAAGTGGCTGGAGAGTGGGTTTTTGATTTTTGAAGATTGAAGCCACGCAGCAGTTTTTTACTGACTTGGAAGTCTATCTTGATTTCTGTAGCATTTCTGAAGTTTGGGGTGAAAACTTTGGGAAAATTTCTTGATAATTTCGACCCTTGATGGGTTGGGGAAGATTGGCTATGGTTTTTGCAAGCTAAATGATGAAGAAATGGGAGTGTTAGCAGCTGAGTTTGGCAGCCTGTGGAGAAGAAAGTTTGGTTGTGTGAAATGGCAAGGGGGCGTAGCCCCTATTTGTAGAGGTGTAAGTTTTATTATTTTTTTAGGGAGGTATTTGAATTTCTACTCTATTCTAATTTGATCCTAGACTTTTTATTGTAATTTAGTCCTTGATCTCTTGACTTATTTTGAATTGGCCCTAGGAAATTAATAAAACTTCTATTTTATATCTTACTTTTATTATATACCTAAAACATATATATAT